>JAAGNO010021508.1:54166-64955 GCA_033439905.1 Ceryle rudis | reverse complement strand
GCGTGGAGTCGGTCCTCCCCCTCCTCCTCCCCCGGATCTCCGGCGGTAATCGCACCTCGCTCCAGTCCGTCGGGCCAGAGCCCGGTCCCGGGTTACCGCGGCCCCTGCCGTGGGGGGGGGTGTCTGTTGTTTTGTCTTGATTAGGGAGTGTATGCTCTGACCAGAGGATTGGTGTAGTAGAGATAGAAGCCAGGATAGTGCTATTTATTAAAATGCTACTAATGCCGCGTCGGTAAACAGCAAGATTGTGTATTTCCAAAATGTCTTCCCTTGGAAAAATGTAAGAAACTCATCGTGCTCTCCTGGACGCTGGGAAGTGTTGAGTGAAACTGCCAGAGTGTAGGTGAGGAGGGGCTTAGGCAGACCTGGCCAAAACATTTCTAATTCCCTATCACATCCCTCGCTGTTTTTTTTCCTCTCACCACACTCTCCATTTAAAAAAAAAAAAAATTACCTGGCAAATTTAATCCAGATAACTAGATCTACACTCTCTTGAAGAGGTTGTCCAAAGTTTGAGGGCATTTCAAGCATGCTTTCTTTGAACGGCACCTCTCCAGAACTTGTGATATATCAGCCTCTTTGAGGTCACTGCGATCTCTTTCATGTCATGGCCATGTGTGCATTTTGAGGTCCTGAAGCTGTTAGGGGTGTTTATGAAGCTCATTCTGTGCCTTCTTCATCCGAAGAGTGCTGGCTGGAAAATGGTGAATCGTTAGTTTGTTTGGCCATCGCTGTGGCAGTGACAAGTCTCTGCTGTAGTGGGAGAGAGAAGGGTTCAGCTTAACTAATGGTTGATTCTGACCTGCTCGGATTGAGTTTTCCACTTTTGAGGACTCATCATGTGGGAATGGAACTGGAAATGTGTCAGGCCCTCAAAGTTAAGAGCTTTATTGGGTCTTTTATTGGTGTTTTTGTTTAAATCTCTTCACTGTCCTAAATACCACTGACTACAGGTTTTACCAGGGCATCTCTGCCTTTGTGTAAGCAGGTAAATTGGAAGAGTTCTTTTGGGAGGTCCAACGAGCGTGACCAAACGTCTCATTTCTGGACCAACAGCTCTCATAAGTAGGGTGCCACAGGCATTGGTTTCTCTCCCTTAATCTTCTTCTTCTTCCCCAACAGAGCAGTTGCCTTCGAAGCCTGTGGGATTTTTGAAGATGAGACGTTTGTTGGATTCACATCTCTCAACTCAAGACATCTCCCTCGTAATGTCGACATTTGGAGATAATCTCCTGGGTTCAGAGAAGAGGCACGGTTCTTCTAGGAAACAAGAAACCCCGTCTCTTTTAGATGATGAAATTTGTGTGTCTCCCTGCTGACTTGAAAAGGAGCCACTCCCTTGGAAAGGTATGAATCTTAGATTGAGTGTCTTTATGAAGCTGAATGATCACAGGTTAGCCATGGCTTAATTAAGATGAGATTTAAGTAATGCTGAAGAGTTCCAGGAAGCAAGAAGAATAATTAATGAGGGAGACACCTACATACCTGCCATTTGTGTTGCCTGGGCCAGAAATGGCAGATGCAATGCTTTGCATTCAGATTCACATCTCTGTTTACTAAACCACATAGCAGAAGCACTCGGAAAAGCCCTTGGCTTCACGTGAGTACAACTTGTTCTTCCCACTCGAGGCTCGTTGCAAGGTTAGCTGTACCGAAAGCAGCATTTAACCCACGAAGCTTCCAGCACAAGTCCTACACTTTCCTCAGGGTTTCACTCCTAAGTGTCAGAAGTATGTTTTTGCTTGACCCCAGCAAAATATCTTGCTTTTCCTGAAACCACCTAACCAATTTCTAGGAAGTTCCCCAGTTTTTCCATAAAAAAACCACGTCTGCTTGTGCATTTGGCAGCTAGAAGAAAAAGAGTGATTTGCACAGTCACGATGGAAACAGCTGCCTCGTGGCACCGTAGCGTGTTTGCAGCGTGTGAACCTCCCGGCAGGGTGAGCCTCAGACTTGATGCAAGGAGCTGTACAGCCGGGTGTACTCTGCGTGGACAGCATCACCAGCGCGAGATGCAGGTCTGGCTCTTCCCTGACATAGAGATATTTCTGTATTCATGCAGACGGGTCTGTCCAGTGGTAGAGCTGCGCAGCATATACGGTCACATCATTTTACTAGTGACAGCAAACCGAGGGAGCTGTTGTCTGGAGAACAATTCATAGATACTATTCTTACTTTGCTTTCACTGCCACTGCAAACAACAGATAGGCCAGACAAGTTGTTTTGGTAGGAGCAGCCCTCTCTGATTTATATTCTTTCTGGGTTTCTTTAAGTTTCATGGCCCTTTTCCTTACCACGTGCACTCATTTCTTGCCGGGTACTTTTAGGTGGAGTGTGCCAGGAAACATGATGTCCTTGCAGGATTTGTATGAGCTGTAAGTTGGAGCTCAGGCAGATTGTAATAAAGCGTGTGTGTGTGTGATCGGCATAAACAAATAGATACTCTGGATTTGGATAACTTTTTCACATCCTTACCAATGCTAAACAGGGGAAAAGAAAAGTTTTTCACAAGACAATCAGACTAGATGGAAAAGTACGTGAAGAAATCTGTGGTGCATCTGCTTGTACTCTCTGCCTGGTTTAGATGTGTCATTTTGTGTCTGTGTCTGTTTTTTTCTTCTTAAAACAAACAAACCAACCAAACTACATGAGTTGCTACAGACACAAACTGCCACATGAGTTGAAATGATAGTTTTGAAACCTCTGGCAGTCCTGGCACAAATTCCTTAGACCTGAATTTGCAGTCATAAGATGTCCCCTGTTTCTTCTGCAGTTCTTCCTGTGTGTTTCGTAGTCACCTCAGACCCATGGAAGGCTTTTTTTTTTATTCTGGAAGCGGTTTTTACTTGCTTGTTGTAGGGAGAAATCTGCGTGGTGGTGGGAGGACCAAATACTTTTCTCAGTTCTAATAATACATAGTTCACAGAATGGTTGAGGTTGGTGGGGACTTCTGGAAGTCATCTAGTCCAAGCCCTCCTGCTCAAGCAGGGTCACCTAAAGCCAATTGCACAGGACCATGTCCAGATGACTTTTGAGTATCTCCTCGGGCAACCTGTGGCAGCGCTCAGTCACCCTCACAGTGAGAAAGTGTTTCCTGATGTTCAGAGGGAACCTCCTGTGCTTCACTTTGTGCCCGTTGCCGCTGGTCCTGTCACTGGGCACCGCTGGCTCCATCATCTTTGCACCCTCCCTTCAGGTATCTCTACCTGATGAGGTTTCTCCCTGAGCTTTCTGTAGGTCGAAGACTCCCAGCTCTCTCAGCCTTTCCTCATAGGAGAGGTGCTCCCATCTCTTAATCATCTTAGTTTTCTTTTCTTTTCCTGTCATCCATCTAGTGGTAATTAAAAAAAGACATTTTAATACTTTCAAAGTTCTTTTGTTGACTTTTCTTTAATCCCAGGCCGTTCAGTTTCTGACGAGCAATATGAAAACTTGCTGACAGCCTTACAGACTGCAAGGGTACCTTTAATGTGTGAACATCCAGCGGGGGCTAATTGAGTTGTCATTACTTACCAGCTTCCCCACCTTAACGCACGTGTAGCAGAAGACATCGTGCAGTTAGGATATTGGCAATAACCTCAGCGAGAGCAGGGCTGAGCTCTCTGTGGTGTTCCCACTCCAGCAGTGAGAACGCCGTTAAAAGCCTTGCCTGTAGAACTTCCACGTGGCTGACGAGCCAGTGAAATTAAACTAGCCTTGTCATGAAGTCAGCTTTGTTTCCACCTTCCCAGAGATGTACTGGGTGCTTAATCTTTTGCTGCTTCTGTAAGCATTTTTGTCCCATTTTAATTGCTTTCCTTGTTAAGGTAAAGAAAAAAAAGCCAAGCAAACAGAACAAATAGCAGAATCCACGCACGGTGTGTCCTTCGCAAGCCTGCAAGGCTTGAGACAGTTTTCAAGTGTATTTTTGTAACTCTCATTTTTGCTGAGTACTCCACATAGGAGTAACTTGGTAAGATAAAACCCCTGGCAAGTAATAACACAAAGAAACCGGATTAATCTTGTGTAAGGATATCATATGACAGGCATGTGGTCGTTTATACTTTCTTGTACAGTTGGTTACTTTCTTTCGGAAAGCAGCGCTGGGTCTCTCATACAAGGCTGCTGTCTTAGCTACTAAAATGCCTGGGACTTTTTTTAGCAGAAGGAATCTTAGATCATTCATATACACAGTAAGTTTTTCCTTTCTGCACGTGTCTTGTCATAGGCCGTTAAATGTTACAGTACATTTGTTCCTCGTTGCGTAGAGTAACAGGAGGCAGAAATGAAGTCGCACCAGTTGCGTACTATTAAATATTTGCAAAGTGAAAAACAAGCATTGGAAAGAAATTGTGGCACTAATATATAGAGAGCAAAACACTATGGGGATGTTTTTACCGATATGCCACATTATTAGTTGCTAAATACAAGCAATTCTACTAAAAATATTTAACTGTAGTCTCTACTTTTGAGCTAGATGTTCTACTGCGTGGCTGCTCACACCGTGCATCTATGAGCAAAAGCTGCCCTTTTTTTTTTTTTGGCAGAAGCAAGGAAGAATTAAGCAGCTTAGATCTACGCAGAATGTTTGCAAGAGCTCCTATAAACCACATGTATTTGTATCACCAGGCAACTTAAGCAAATTGAACCCATAGCTTTTGATTAACAGAAGATTATTTTCACACAAGTTGTCCTGGCTGGGCAAGGACCGTGTGGGAAAGCATGAGTACTGGAGTTTAATTGTGTAGATTGTGCCAGTGTTTTAGCCCCCCACGGACTCATCTGTCAGTTCTCCTAAACAGTTATCAGCGGGAAAAAGCAAAATGTCTGACATTTTTCAGAGTGGGTGAAGGAAATGTATGGAAGCAACTCAGAGCACTGTAGCCCTACTGGTAATGTTGCTGAGCTTGCAAAATAACATGTAGACTCACCTGAAATCCCAGCTTTTTCAGCTGGAAGTCTGGATTCTAGAGGCATTGGGGACTATTTTTGTGTCGGTGATCGCAGTCCCAAACCCTTTTTGCTTTTCCTCCTCCCTTACGCAGGTACTAAAGTCTCTATGGCTATCTGCACCCTAGTCAGGACACGAAGGCAGTTGTGAAGGACCACCTCTCTCACAGTAGTACCTTAACATCTGTTTAGATAAACTACGAAACTGCTCAGAAAGCTTCACAGTGTGATTTTTTCTGAGATAGGCACTTCCATCATCAGACTTTAAAGGCTTCACATGCTGAAAAAGAAGCACCCTGCTCTGACTTGTTCAAGGTACATTTGTGCACATGTGTTTGTGCGTGCTTCTCTTTGCCTGTGTTCAGGAAGCAGGGGAGAGTGCTGTTTGGATGACAATCCAATTTGTTTCGCACGAAGCCAGGACGAGGTAGGATTTGCATTCTGCGCTCACGTCTGGCTCCTTGGCACTGCTTGAGAAAGAGCAAGGAGCCAGAAGCTGGCTGCGGAGCAGGACTGAAGGGAGTTCAGATAATTGGAGAAGACTGTTTGGCTAGTCCAGACATGAGAGGTGCAGGCACTGTGCTTCGTCACCTCCTCCAACTTACTTCTATTCGGGGGATGAAGAAAGCTTGAAAGGTCGGTGATTTTCCCATGGGGGAGATTCAATCAAATATGCTCTTCCAGGGGGGTCAACCAGCGCTGCTTAAAAGTAGTTCCCTGCCGCACTACCTTTTCTTTCAACCAGCAGAGGTACCAGAAGTGAATGATAAATGAATTGAGTCTGAATGTCCATGGATTAACATTCCGCCTCCCAGGAATTGAGGGCAGTTAATAAATCTCAGAAGGTTGCTCAGCAACTCTCAGGATGGTCACCTTCTTTTATACTGAGCTGCAGAACGCATCAGTTTTGACTGAACGCGTCCTTGGAAGAAATGTTCTTTGTCTGGAGAGCGGACCGAGGTTAACTCTGGAAACGACAGGATTGCCAAGAGCTGAAAAAAAATCTTCCATTTCACTGTTGGAGAGCTTTTATCTCTTTCCTTTTTCTCACAACTGCAGGCTCCCGGGAACTCTTTCTTTAGGAGTTAAATGTCTCCAGTTTCCACTGTGTGCTCTTGCAATAAACAAACACAATTTTTACAGTAAGTTTGAGTCATGATGAGCCAATGTGTATGCCACAGAAAACAACCCGAGAAAACCCATCAGCAGCTGAAAGCAGGATTTGAACTGCGTATTTCAAGCCGGGTGTTAAAACGTTTCAGTTAAAAACACTTGTAAACAGAAAGTTTACTCTGTATTGCCACCCCCCTTAGGTGTTTCTCGAAGCATCTGTTTGTATGAAAGAGATTTTGTAAAATTAGCAGCAGAGTTTCCTGTGTTGATACTTTCATCCTGGGCTGATGCTTTAGTTCTGACATTTCCGCCTGAATTCTTCCCCACTACTTGTCGTAGGCTGCCAGTATTATTTGATGTAATAGGGAATTATTATTACCAGGTATTCTGTCAGGAAAAAAAACTCACAAAGCAGCAAATATGTTTTCATCTTTATTTGTTATTTCTCTGCTCAGTTTCTATAAGCCTCTGCAGTGAGTCAGCCTGGCTGTATCCAGGCAAGCTCCACATATTTTCCTGGTCACTTGGAAGTGTTTTCTCCACTGATAGAAACTGGCAGCTCCCTGCCTGTGGCTTTTGCCTAAGAGTTGACTGTAAGTTCATGTGAGATATTAGAGCTGGCCAGGGCAGTGCTGTAATAGTTCATAGCCCCAAAGAGAAAATAATTAACAGGATTTTTGTAGAAAAAGAAGTTAGCTAAACAGCAGTTCACATACATTACGGTTTGGACCTCTGGCAACTGGGAACAGCAGAGCCACTACCCTGTGAGTCTGTGGTGTCCTCATCAGAGGTTTAGCTCCTCGCTTCTTCCCTGCTGTGGCAGAGTCAGCCAGAGAGCTGTCAGATCTTCATCCGTCTCCAGAGTGGGAAGAAACCCCCCCCTAAATGCAGCACTGTATTTAGGGAGCCCCTGCTGCTGAGCAACTGGACCTTCCTGTCCCTTCAGTCCCACTGTGAGTACAGCAACGCTGAGGTCGGCGGTGTGTGAGCAGTGCCCCAGTTTGTTTGCTTACAGGAAGGCAGTAGCCTTGTCTTGGCAGCATGTGGCAGGTCCCAAAAGGGCAAGCAGTGGAGGACAGGTGAGAAGGGCCTTTGTGCCAGTCTGGCTGGGCTGTGGCTGAGCCCCTGTGGCCATAGGGTTACCCGAGAGTCCACCCTCTCTGGGAAGGTGAGATCACAGAGAGGGCCCTAACCTGTTCTTGTTTTGTCTTTTTCTCTCAAAAAGAAGGTGATTGTGGTGTATATAAATGAAAGGGGAGAGGAACCATGTTAATATTTTTATCCATGTTTATTTTTAACCATGTTTAATATTTTTATCAATGACATAGCCAGCGAGATAGAGTGCACCATGTTTGGTTTGGTTTGGTTTTTTGTTGTTGTTTTTGTTTTCCTTATTCCGAGGCTGAGCAGTTTGATCTGGGATTAAACACTGGCTTTAGAACCAGGAACACAGGCTTAAAACAGAGTTGCATTGCTTTACAAAAACGATGTGCTGATTTACATAGTGTCAGGTGTCTCTTCAGAGAGAAATGTCTCTCTGGCTGTCTAACGAGGGTGATCTGAAGTAAGTGCTGGCCAGTGAACTAATAGTAAATTTAAGTGGTGTGGAAACTACAGTCGAGGACAGTTTAGAGGATATATATAATATATAAATGTCACTTGATACACAGCCTTACATTCCTGATCTATATAGGGAAAAAAAAAATAAAAGCAGATTTGGCAAAGGTGTCAAGGTCTGCTAGTAGTTTGCCTTCTACAGGTCAAACAGCAGCTTACTTTGGAGAAAAATAAAACAACTCAGTCTTCCCATTTACTTAAATCACAATTCAGGGATGCGCCACTTTATTTGTTCAAAACAAGTGTGAAAGATATTTGAAACCCAGGACAAATACCGAGGCATTTACAAACCAGAACTAGGACTAAGGACTGAGTCTTATTTGTAAATGTGGATAGCAAATGTAGGTGACAAGAGCTATGATCTTTAGCGATGATGCAACAGTTGACAGGTAGAGGTCTTTGTGTCTTCTCAAATTAGCCTTTAAAAAGAGTTTTCTTTTTGTAGGATTACTCATTCTCAAGTTGTATTTGAAATACTGCAGCTGGATAAAATGTAGGTCCTTTTTCTCTACATGGAATTAAAAAAAGCTTTTGCTCAGACTTCGCAAGCCAAACCCAGTTCTGAAGTGAGAGCAAAGCATGGACAGCATCAGAAAATTAAGCTGGAAACACAGAAGTGAACTAGACTGGTTTTGTTGTGGCACTGCCTGATGAGTTCTGCCAGCCTTCTTCACCTGGGAGGTGAATGAATGTTACTGGAAATCTGGCCTCGAATTAATTCATATAGATTAAAATTGTTCTTTGCACTTAAACCCTGACCCAAAAGGTGTGCCTTTTCCTGTGGTTATTATATGATCAGCCTGGTAGTTTCCAGGCACTTGGAAACAAATTCCTGCAGTATAAATAGACAGATAACAGAAATTATCATAATGAAATCAATACTGGTAAAAGCAGACAAAGTACCAAGTCCACACAATTTGCAATCCTATTAGAAGCCATGGAATGAAAACAAATTAGTATACGTTTTGGGGTCCTGTTACAAAAGAGATACTCTGTTGAGTTTTGCTAGTTTAGAGCAAACAAACCTTTTTTAAATATTTAGAGAAGATTGAATCTGCTTCCTGAAAAAACTGAAGCCAAAGTCTGAACTGATTTGATTTGAAATGAGGCCATCAACTCTTAAGCAATTTTATTCGTGGCAGGTAGGAATTCAGTTCCTTGTATTTCAGAGTTATATATGGTTTCCTTTTTTTCTTATAGCTTAAGAAAGAGTATTACTTATGATCATGCTGCTTCTGCTGTTGGAAGAAATACGTATACTGCTCATGCTACAGAAATGCTCGTGTACCTGATGGCTGCCAGGTTTTTTAGGACTGTAGCCAAAGAGCTATTTTTTTGAATTAATGGCTCAAAACCAGGAACAAATGTAGGTGAAGAGGGAGTTTTGTTTCCTCTTCAATGATAGAAAGATACAGCCTTTTATTTTTATTTTCTGTATTAAGTATGTCAGTTAGTTTGGAGAAGTCAAGGTCATAGTTACGTACCATGAATCTGACCACGTTTCCACTGAACTTCCAGCTGCAACGATTGACTTAGTGGGGGAAATGTGAAGCTTGTGTTGTCTTGTAGGACTGAAAAATGACAGCTGAGCAAATGCAGGGATTTGCCTGAACAAAAAGTTCATACATTTACTAACTACTTCTCCTTTGGCTTACAGAGGACACTGAAGGGAGAAAGAGTTGTTCCATAGTAGGGCTGGGTGTTTCACAGGCTCCCCACCCAAGCAATGCTGTTAACAACTTGGTAACTTCTGAGTTACCAGCGCTGTTGTTGTGGTGTTACTAGGAGCTTTGCAATACTTTGCTTTTTTTCTGTTGTGTTTTTTGTTGTTGTTGTTTCGTTTTTGTTGTTGTTCTTGGTTTGTTTTTCTCTTTATGTTTTATGGTTTGGCTGGTTGGTTTTGGTTTGTGGTGTGTTTTTTGGTTGGTTGCTTTGTTTTTGTTGTTGGTTTTGTTTTCCTTAAAGCACCAGTTCCTGCAGTTGCATTATATGTATAAAAACCAGTCAATCTAACTGTTATGATGGGGAAAAAGATTAAAAATTTTATCTGACTGCATCCTGAAGACAAATTAAAAAACCCCCCAAAACATAAAATACTGTCAAATGTGAAACTGGGAGATAGCCCCAGTTTAGCCCCAGGTCACTGTTTGTATGCCTCAGGATGGACTGTGTTTCAGTGGGTATAATGATATCTGAGGAGAGTAGGAAAATTAACTTTCAAAGGCAGACTGGATTTCCGGAGCGATACATTAATGCTAATATGTCCCTCTTTGCCCTGGTATGCACGTATCTGAACTGGTTCCTCTTGTCTGCCTGTCAGATCAAGGCAATATGACCCCCTTACCATCAGGCCCCCTGTTTTTCTTTGAACCCAAACTTCTCATCTTTGAAGCTGTTTTTCCAAAACTGGGTCCATCACCTGGTATACGACTACCAATCACACCTACAAGGTGGAGGTATTTTCTTTATTCTCCTGGGAGCACAGTCACGGGTGCTGGGTCAAAACCAGCACACCCACATCCTAAAACCACCAGCTCTTTATGCACAAAGTTTTAATTATATTCACCTTTCTAATACATATGCATTGTTATTCAGCTACGTGATTGGTTACAGTATCCTCGCTTGCTATGTAAATCACCACGTGTGCTCTGTCCAGTTCTTTAGCTATTCATTTCCTTGTTCTTTTGAGGAGGTGGCATAATTGGTCCGTGAGTGGGTGGTCACGATCTCCCCCTGACAGAATTACTTTCCCCCCAGTTTTGCTGAGATCTGGCAGTCTTCAACAGTTCTTCACGGCTAGTTGGTTGGCCAACTCATCATTCTTTCTATAGCCTTTGTTCTAGACAGAGCTATCCTATTACTAACGATTAGATCCTGTTTCTGATTAAAACAAAAGTACATCACTAAGCATGTTGGGTGGACCGTTCAGTGGGTAAGGAATTGACTGGATGGTCACATCCAGAGGGTAGTGGTCAGTGCCTCAAAGTCCAGATGGAGAGCAGTGACACAGGGGTCCGTACTGGAACCAGTGCTGTTTAACTTTTATCAAGGACATAGACAGTGAGATTCAGTGCACCATCAGCAAGTTTGCAGATGGCACCAAGCTGAGTGGTGCTGTCAATACACCAGA
>JAAGNO010021508.1:0-17712 GCA_033439905.1 Ceryle rudis | reverse complement strand
TCCCCCTTGTCCGCCTTTCCCCCCTTTCCCCCCTTTTCCCCCTTCTCCCCCTTTTCCCCCTTTTCCCCCTTTTCTTTTCTTTTTTTTTGAGAGAGATAGAAAAAAAAAAAGAGTGTAAGCAGTGATTGTTGGATTGCAGGGTACATATTTTGTGACTGCTCTGTGATCTGTTTCAGGCAGGATATTTAGCAGCGAGGAACAAGACAGTATTGTGATGTATGTTGAGGCAGGTGAGGTCGCCAGCCCGTTGAAGGGTGGAATTAGGATTCAAAATCATCTTGAGAAGTTGGATGGAACTGACAAACTTTGCAAACAGAAAGGAGAGGAATTAAAAATCAGCTTGTCAGGACCAGGTCTGGTCGTTTGCTGGCAGTTATTTTGTGGCCCGTTCTAACAACATCGTGATGCTCCAAAATGAACAGGAAAATCAAGACCTATAAAGACTATATCACCTATATAACATAAAATTCCTCTTTCTGTTCAGCTCTGGAGAGACATCACCTGGAGTATTAGGTCTTACTTGCTAAGAAAAAACTCTCTGAGAAGAGCAATGAGATTTAACAGACATCTAGAAAGCATGAGAACGTGAGAACGAGAAATATAAGAAGACCGAAGGAGTTTGAGTAGGTTTGCCTAACGAATACTCAGAGGAATTACAAACCTCCAAACACAAAGAGAACAATTTATTCCCTTCATCTTTTTTTCGTGTCTTTTCTGTACGTGGTGGCTAGAACAAGAAATAAGAGGCTTATTGAATCAAAGAGGATTTAGATTAGTCACTAGGGAGGAATCGTGTAACAGGAAAGATTATGGAGCACTGGAAGAGATCGCTGAGGGGGGCCCTTTGGATGCCCGTGGCAACCAGGCACATATCTGATGAAAATGCATTAGCCAGAGGTGAATCCTGCCTCGGGGCAGGCAGCCACCGTGGGCACTCTCCTGACCTCTCCGGCTGGCCTTTCCCTTTCTTTCTGTGGCCACAATAGAAACTGGAAAGTCACCAGAGTAGAGGACAGATCACAAGAGGCGCCAAAGGACTGGAAGAAAGATCAGCTTTGACTTAATAACTTGAAAGGAACTGGAAAATACTGTTTCCTAATGCTATTTGCATGATGCCTTAGACTGTAAACTGCTTAAGTGCCTGTAAGGGAGTCCAAATAGTCATCAAGAAAAAGAAACGTAAGTGCTGGTCCTGACACTTGTGATCGTGTGCTCTTGTTAAACTTGAGCTGACTCACTGGAGGGGCGTAGGAGATGGAGAACAGCATCTGCATTTCTGCATAACATCACTATGAGCTTTCCTTGCCTTCACTGAGACCATCTGCCTGCGGAGCTCCCAGCAGAGCACTGGCCTGCGACTGGTGCTCCTCTGCGCTGACCCAGGACCAGTAAAAGGGCTGGAAGAAGGTGCCTGAGAAAGGGGGCTCCGTCAGCTCGGTACCCTGGCCTCTCACCACTGTGCCTTGCTTCTCCCTTTTCCCAGGACTGAATATTTTGGTGGATTAGACCGTGAGGAGGAGCTTTTCAAATCCCAGTTTTGGTCTTGGATTTCAGCATGTTCTCCCAGCGTGACTCAATTACTGCTGATCTGATCCTAAATGTTGATGTATCTGATGATTTACATGGGACATCCAGTTATTCTGCCCTGGGGAAAGTTCCTACGTCTTCTCCTGGAACTTTTTGTTTGTTTGTTTGTTTTCTGTAAGGAACACAGAAGAGGTCTAAGGAATCAGATCTTTTACTCTGGCTTTCATGTTATTTTCAGTGCAGTAGCTCAGGAGCAGTGTTTCAACTGTTTTCCTTCTCATGCTGTAGTTTTGCTATAAAATTTTTTGGTGCTAAGTTCACAGGGAATAACTTTTCCCATTTCATTTTCTCCTCCTTTCCCGCTTTTTCAAACAAATTAACAGTCTGATTTCTATCCAAGCCGATTATAACCTTTCTCTGACTACATATCCTTCCAAGGACTGTATTCTCTCTCAATTCACTTACGTGTGAAGGAAACAAATACGTAGGTGGTGATATTACACAATGGTGTACAGAGATGTGAAATCAGGTAACGCTGATCCATCAGATTTAATTTCCTCCACTAAGATGCCAACAAGCAAGCGTGTTGGTTTTCAGCGGGAAATTGAGAGTTGCAACAAAAGAAGGGGTAAAGCACCACAGAGCATCCTGCTCACGTGCGAGTCTCACACAGGCACAAGCGTGGGAGGAAGCAGATGAATTCCTCTCCTTGTCTCGAGTTCAAAGCACCCAAGCTTTGCAGGCAGGCACCCATCCGCAGGCTCTCCATGCGCTGATCTGATTTTCATGCTTGCTTTATCTTCATGCATAAAAAAAAGATGATTTCTGAAGTTTCCCCTGGTGCCGCAGGTGAAGGAGAAGGGGTGTCCCAGGGGGAGGTGGGTGTTTGTTTCCCCACTTGGGTATTCAGCTGCCCCGGGTGGAGGTGAGTTCCCTGGGAGGTTTGTGCTGCTCAGTGCTCTAGTCCAGGAGTATCAGTGCAAGGCTCAGGTCGGGGGGGCTGTTCTGCCTGGCAGCCAGCACCCCGCATCGTGGGGGACCACGAGATGTCACTGCAGGTCCAGCCCGAGCCAGAGAATCCCCTTAATCTGTAAAGCATCTGAAGATGCAATACATTCATTGCTGGTTAGCAGCGAGGACAAAAATAAATGCAAAGGGAGCAGTTTGACTGTAGCATGTCTAAAATCTCAGGCTGACTTGACATTCTATAGCCCAGGACCAGATTTTAGGCTAGTGTTTATTTGCCTTGAGCTCTGAATTGATACTTTGGTTGTAAAATTTGAGACTTAAGCAAACGATGAGCTCCTCATACGCTGCCTGCTGAAATTATAGTTACCTTTCTTTTTCCTTTGACAAGAAGAAAAGCAGCGCTGCGGGAAGGCAAAGCGCGATGCCTGCGCCCTCAGAACAAACCCGCACCTTGCAATATGAGTTTTAAGTCCCCAGGCAGCTGAGAGGGCAAGACTGCTCGCTTGCTTGCTTTTCATTTTAAGCAGACTCTTACCTGAGGGAAAGAGACTGTGTCGACCCACCATAAGGCTGCAGGAATGTGTTTCTGCTCGGGGGAAGCTCCAAAGCACAAGTATTTCTCCTTTACATGAAGAAACCCGCTCAGTGCTCCTCTGAACCACAGCTGCATATGTCTCATGATAGAGGCCCCCAACATTTGAGGCATAGATCTGAGTATTTGAGGCCTCTGAACGCTTAGGGAGCTACCCCAAATTCATACTTACAAATGAATAAATAGACTGAGTTCGAAAGAAGTTTGCCAGACTGGTTTTTGTTTCCCCTCCACAGCCACCTCTTTTATTTAAGAGTTTACAGCAGTGCTGCTGTAGCTCTGTATTGTTATTTAAATCCCTGGAACCCAACCTGCCTTCAGCCCCTGGCAGGTGAGGAGCTCCCAGGTGATACCAGCTGCTGAAGAGGAAGAGGAGCAGTCCCCAGGCAACACAGAACCTTAGGGCACCCTTCACCTTAGGGTGAAGCTTCCCAGAGGTGCTTTGAGATCCCACAAGACATTGGTCATCCAAGCTGCTACTTTAGTATAAGGTGGCTTCTGATAGTTTTCCTTAAGGCAAATCACTATAAAATGAGCATTTATCTCTCAGCTTCTTTTATTTTTTTTTAGACATTTTTGTCTTTCAGGAACACCTGGCTAAGCATCCCAAGTCCCCTGAGCTCTTCGCTTCTCTCCTACCCTCAGAGCAGCGAGGGCTGGAGGTTGTACCAGGTTTTGCACGGCAAACCTGATACTTTCCAGCTGTCCTGAAGCTCTGCAGCTTTTTTTCCTTGCCCGGTGGGCAGCAGGGAGAGCAGGGGGCCAGACGTACCATGCAGACAATGTGCAGCCTGGCAGCGAGCGAGCAAGGCAGAATGGGCCCTGTGGATTTTAACTGCATTTGGTGAGGGACCTGTTTGTCCACGCTCAAGGTGGTGGATTTAGTCAGGTCCCTTGGGAGACCCATCACAGGCAGAAGCCTGCCACTGGGAAAGGCTGGGGACAGCCCCTCTGTGTGGGGGGCACTGGCCACCAGGGAGTTGGCTGTGGCCGTCTTGTGTGCGCTCGTTTTCAGTTATTAGAGCTGGCTCTTAAAGGTGCATGGCAGTGGGCTCCTTTAGGGGTCTGAAGCAAGGGACACAGCTAAGGGTGTCATCTGGGAAGGGTAGGTGACTTCTGAGTTTGTAGTGAAGGTTGGATGTAGGTGCGGATGGGTTTGTGCTGGCTTTCCTTCCAGGTGGGGGGCTGCTTCCTCGTGTGCTCCCAGTGACAGACGTGATAAACTTCATCTTTGTTCCTGCAGCGAAAACATAACAAGCTTCTCTGCAAAGGAGTGATGGATTTTAGGTGGCCCAGATGTGACACATTCCCAGAGTGACCTGTGTTAACCCCCCGTTGACCAGGATGCCTGGGATGTACTGAAGAGCCCAGGCTAGCTGCTTGCTCCGAGCGCAGAGAGCACTGGCACTGCCACGCGTCACCTGCTGTGCCTCCAGAGGAACCTCTGCACGGGCAAAGCCAATGGACTATTTTCTGGCCACCTGCTAGCCCAGGGGCTGCAAAAACATTTGGTTGCTGTGAAAAGACAAAAAACCCTTGGCTTTTCTATACGACACAGCATCAGACTATATCATGTAAACCACCGTGGGCTGAGCCACTTGTAACTTGCGTGCAGGTTACAAGCAGGTTATGTCCTGATGGTGCTCACACCCACCACATCCAGCTGATGTGGGCAGAACCGATGAAGTGTTACTCTCCAGGGCAAACCAGACCCACACGAGGGCTTGCTCTGAAGCCTGTGCTTTCCAACTGCACTGGGAAGGGCATTCAGTGAGTCCCTGCTCCGACAGACTTGCCTCCATCCCCTCACAAAGTGGGAATCACTTCCAAGGGTTAATGTTATTTTAAGACACCTCTGCATTGCAGTTGCAGATCTGAGCGGCTGGGAGCAACCTGCTGAACAGGAAAGAGCTCATTAAATATATACTGTCACTGATGTATAAAAGAGTGCAGAGGCAATATAATTACTGTAATTATGACAGATACTTGCTGCAGAGCTGCCATTTGTGTTGGGAATTTTATCCTCTCGCTATGGCAGGAGGATGAAAAAACCACATACACCTGCCAATATATTCATGCCACAAGTAAGTTGCTCAGAAGCTGTTGTTTGATCGGTTTTTTTACAGATCGTGGAGCTTGTTAAGTGTATCATCATCTTAAGGATGAAGGGGAGGTAGGCAAGGCTTCTGGGAAGTGTGCTGCTTGCTTCACGCGGGGGCAGATTTTGACTGGCAAAGTGACCTGGCCAACGCTATCCCGAGAAAGTTTGTAACACTAACTTGCAAGAAGCTGCCCAAAGGGACATTTTGATGGAAGGTGCCTGCACTCACATACCTCTGCTGGTGCAAGTACTTGCTGCTGGGATAGGTGGGCTAAAAAAGCCAAAGGTGGGTGCTAGAGGTAAGCTCCCGCTGTGCCTGTCTCCACTGATGGGCAGCACTCATGGAGGGACACTGTGCTAGAGCACCTCTGCCAGAACTTCTTTCCCTTCTCCATGAGGGTTTGCTGTAGTCCCCTGCTGGCCTTGTTGGCAGGGTCAGGAACACCAGTGTATTCTAAGAGCAGGGTGCCTGATTTTCACTTGTGACTGCTGTGACACATGACAGCTGTGCAGCTAGGAGAGTATGACTTAGTTTATGGGCCATAAAACATGGGCTTGTATAGCTCTATTGAGCAAGGTGAGAAAGAGAAATAACAAGAAAGGAAAATATTTGCGAGGCAAACAGATATCTTAACAGGGGTAGGAGCTGCTCACCATGACCTATGATGAGCTGAGAGAGAAACTGGGATGTGAGGGCTGCTTCTGTAGGGAGGGGGCACCAGGATTTGCAGGCCACCAGCGGAGTTGCTGAGGTGGAACATCGCAGAGGGTGGAGAGCCTCAGCCATCCAGAAGGGTGCTGGGGTCTGACCAGCACCCACCGCAGCCTACAGCTGGAGACAGGACCTGTGAGTCCAAGGCAGGTTTCACACAGCACCTCAGCAGTGAAAGAGGTGGCAGATCCAGTCCCTTTCCCTGCAGAAGCCATTAACCAGTTATGAATGGCTACAGCAACAACTCCACGTGCTTAGAGAAGGGAGGGAATGGGAATTTGACAGAGAGCTTTCCCTTTTGAACACGCTAATCTGTAGGAAAAGATCCTCTCGCTTAAATAATAAGCAAGTTGGACAACTGTAAGGCAGCAGAAAAATAGGTTTGGTCTCAAGAGATCTTCAAAGTAATAAGAAAATCAGCTTTGCTCAGAGTTTTGTCCCAGGATCTTGGCCCAGAGAGCCCAAGGCCTCTATGGCTCTGCTGCGAGGGAGGGAGGTGACAACAAGGCTGAGCCCAAAGCAGCCTCACTATTTTTCTCCTTTGAAAAGTGTTAAATTCTACAGAAGAGCACCCTGCTGATTTGGTAGCACTAGCTACTTGTTACTTAACTCTCTGCATGTTTACTAAATGTAAGCCCTGAGATAAAAGTGCTTTACATCAATAAAACACCAAGCCACTTCCATGAGGAAAGCGTCGATGGCATCTTACACGAGGCTGAGCTGAGGCACAGGTAAAGTGACCTGAGCAGTGTCTGACCCCAACAGGGACTGGGATGTTTTGTGTTTCAGCCCTGTCTCTTCACCACCAGCTTGCCTTGTTCTCCTGATTGTGTGGCTTGTTTCTTAAAAAAACCCCAACAAAACAAATAAACGAAAAATGGAATTTAAAGGAATTCACTTTTAGCTTTATAGAAACAAATGAACAAAAGCATAACCCACCAGCAGACAAGTCTCTGATGGTTTTCCCAACAACTCCTTCCCCTTCTCCACTCTCACCAGCTCTTCCATCATTTTCAACATCTCCTCTGAGCGAGTTGGAAAATAAACATGTTGGAAAATCCTGTAATAAGGGACCTGATGAAGAGCAATAAAACAAGCAGAGTACAAGTTCTGCAAGGTGCAGGTATTCTCTGTGCATCGTGTTTACCCATGCTGATGACAGCACTTCCTCTGAATGCTCTGCTTCCACTTCTTTATTAATTAAAACACACATTTAGAAATGGCAGTAGGTGTAATGAGAATGGCTCTGCCTATACCAGTATTAACGCTCTCACCAGGCAACGTACTGTGCTGCAGATACACACACTGGGAGCTGTGAATGGCCACAGTCTTTTTGCAACACATGCACTGGCTTCAGCAAAAGAAAAAAAAAAGTGCTTTTAACACCCAAGAACCTAAAAAAACCCCCCAGAGGCAGAAATGGCAAACCACAGCAAATGAGATGTTCTTTTTATTCTGGTGAGTTGTTCAGACGGGTGCTGGGGCACAGCAAGCCGTGATGCTCCAAGCAGTTCCAGCTCCTGACACCATCGCTTGCACACAGGGCAGTTCCAGAGCAATACCGAGAAAGTGCCAGCACATTTCCCCTGAGGGCTGCTCTACCTGCATCAGCTGCTATGCCATTTTATCCCCTGCTATTCTGAGTGAACACTAGTCCTTCTTTTTCTTTTGTTCTCCGTTTTCTATTGATCCCAAGGATCCCGTTAACAGTTTGGTGCTTTGATGACCGTGGTTTCTTCTCTGCTGAGGATCTCCTCTTGCCTCAGGAAGAAAACTCTCTCTCCATTTACTTAATAAGGCCACTCCAAGCTTAAGTCATTGGCCTGGCAAGAGGATGCGTGCAGGTCAGTTAAATTTGGCACTTGTGACAATACTTCGCATCTTCCTCGACGGGCTCAGCTGGTGTCCCGTGGGTAACATGCTTTGGGATTTGTGTGTGGAAATGCACAGCAGCTCAAGGGCAGAGTCTGGAGAAACCAAGTCTAAGTTGTCAGGCTCTTTCACCTCTCCAGTTTTAGTAAGAGAGAGAAAAAGCCTCTTTGCTGCCTCTGAAGGTGGGTGATGTGCACTTTTAGCAGACACCAGTGGCATTGTTAGTTTTTCAGTTCCACGTGATGCGCAGACTGGAGCAGTGCTGCTGCTGTTGGCCTGGGTCATCATGCATGGATTGCAGGTCCATCTCCCCTCTCTTCCCCCTGCTAAGGCTGAAGTGGACTAGTGCACCTCGTTTAGAAGAGCAGGACTCAAGTATATTATCCCTGGACATGTAATTGGGGTGGACATATGCTTGGGTCTTTTCTACACAGGGTGGTTTCTTTTTCTGCCTAGAAACTTGGGATGGCATTGGAAGATTCTGAGCATTTGCCCAGAGCCTCGGGATGTCCAAAGTAATTCCGAGCCATCTGGCAGACACCTCCACGTCCTTGGCAAATGACCGCGGTCCATCTGCAGGTCACCCTCATACAGTAAGTGCAGTAAATCCCACAGGTGCATAGTGCATGGGGAATGGGAAGGACTTTTGAACTGTCTGATTTCAATAGTTTCAATTATATCATTCTGGCGAATAGCAGCCTGCTCTCAAGAGATGTGAAGGCAGCTAGTTACTCCTCAATAACTTCATATGGATTGTAAGCATGCTTTTTATGGGGGTGAATATATATTTCCCTTTTCTGGTCTTTACAACTCTCAGCTGTTTGTCCCCAGAAAGCTTGTCTGACTCTGAAACCCAGTAATTCCACACAACTGATTAAGTAAAAGATGCTTCTAATAAAGGTTGGGCAATTTGGATAAGAGGAGGATGTCTGAGCTTTGTTGAAATATGGAGGAGACATTGGCAAGACCTCCTTGTTGTTTGCTTGCATATGAACGGGGAGGTTTATGCCTAACAAAAGGTGCATGAAGTCATTGGGATCATAAAGATGATCCAAATCATCTTTATCTGGGCACTTTTCTATACAGCAAAATCTCAAGAACCTGGTTTGTTATGTAGAAAATACCCGTGCGCTCTACGAGCCAAACTCTTTGGCTGTTAATCCAAAACAGGACTGAAAATCTTTGGGAAAAGAAAAAAAGCCAACAATCCACACGGTCTCATTTTAAATATACAGACTGCCAATCATTCCAGCCACTAACACTGCACCAGCATGTGGATGTCATCTCCCATTCACCCCCCCATCCATTCCCCACTAATTCTGCGTCATCGAGCAAATCTCACAGCCTTGGCTCATTGCTGCTCTTGCAGGCAGGCTTGGGGTCAAACCCACCACTATCTGATTTCTTTACCCTAAGGCCAGTCATGACAGCACAACTTAGAGCCCTGCAAGCCCCTGTGTCCCTACAGCTCTTTTTCTAGCTAGCGTTTAAAAATAAAAATCTTAGGCAGTCCCTCTTACGTGGGTTTCTTTCCATTTTGCGTTTCTCCCCATCCTATTTTCCACACTAAGAAAGCTATTTCAGACTAAACAAGCTATTTCTCAGTCACTCTATTAATATTTTTAACTTCTGGCTCAGGCTTTCCCACTCTATGGCAGACTTTCCTCTTACATTAGTTTTGCTTTTAAAATGCTAGTGCAGGATTTTAAGAGATGCCGTTTGCAGACGGAACCGAGAGCTCAAGTGTGAAAAGCGACTGCAAAGGGCTGAAGGAAGTTGCATCCATCTGGTTTTGTGAGGAAAATGAGACAGCTCTCGAACCGCTGGTGAAGCTTTTTTTGTTGCTCCATGCATGGCCCAGCCCCTCTTTCCCTTTGCCTTCATTAGCAGTTGGCTGAATCCCAGTTCCTTTGGAAAAGAATTAATTGCAGGAAAGCTTCAATTATTAGTGTTGCTCAGCCCCAACTGTATTTACCACAAAAGCAATTACCAAGGAGCTAAGAGATGGCTTTCCTGCTCAAAAAGATGGGTTTGGCTGCAGGAAGAGGCAGGATTTCCCACGGCCTCAGAAAGCTGAGGAATGTGTGTCAGCCACAAAAGCCCATGTGGACATCCCGTCTCTCTGTCCACCTCAGATGTGCTCTTCTGACCATTACTGGTCCTGTGCTGAGGATCGTGTGGCACTGTGTTGGGAACACAACGTTTCCCAGAGCCCCTCCTGTTGCTGTATGGGAATGCACGGCTTGTCCCTGCCTCCAGAAGCTGAGTGTTGGAAAGAGGCCATGAACGTCAATCAACATTTACCAGCTTTTCTCCATATTCTTCATCACTAAGAAAGTCTTAATGTGAAAGAATAATGTACCAAGAGCAGCAATTAGGCTCATGGAATCACAGAATGGTTGAGGTTGGGAGAGACCTCTGGAGGTCATCTGGTCCAACCCGCCCTGCTCAGGCAGGGCCACCTAAAGCTTAGGACCATGTCCAGACAACTTCTGAATACCTCCAAGGGTGGAGACTCCATAACCTCTCTGGGCAACCTGTGCCAGTGCTCAGTCACCCTCACAGTGAGAAAGTGTTTCCTGATGTTCAGAGGGAACCTCCCGTGTTTCAGTTGTGCCTGTTGCCACTGGTCCTGTCACTGGGCACCACTGGAAAGAGCCTGGCTCCATCCTCTTTTCATGCTCCCCTCAGGTATTTATACACATTGATCAGATCTCCCTCAGCTGAACAATCCCAGCTCTCTCAGCACCTTTCCTCACAGGAGAGATGCTCCAGTCCCTTCATTATCTTTATGGTGCTTTGTTGGACTGTCTCCAGTATGTTCCTGTCTCTCTTGTACTGGGGATCCCAGAACTGGACACAGCACTCCAGGAGTGACCTCACCAGTGCTGAGCAGAGGGGAAAGATCACCTACTTCAACCTGCTGGCAACGTTACTGCTAATGCAGCCCACGATACCATTCACTTTTTTTTGCTGTAAGGGCGCATTGTTGACTTGTGGACAACTCAGTGTCCACCAGGCCCGTCAGGTCCTTTTTTTCAAAGCTGCTTCCCAGCTAGCTAGGTGTCCCCAGCAGGTACCGGTACCTGGGGTGTTCCTCCCCAGCTGCAGGACTTTGCACTTCTTACTGAACTTAATGAAGTTCCTGTCAGCCCATTTTTTCAGCCTGGGATGGCAGAACAACCCTCTGGTGTATCAGCCACTCCTGATGGTTTGGTGTCATCACCAAACTTGTTGAGGGTGCACTCTGCCCCATCATCCAGATTAACCCTTTGCAGCAGGATTTAGCGGTAGGTACTTGCTCAGCTCTGCTCTTTCTAGCACACTCGGAGGCCTCCCTCTTGTAGCAGAGACACCCACGTCCTGAGAGCTTGGTGATCATGGAGCTTAGTTGTGTTTCTCCCACAAGGAAGAGCATGCACCCTCTTAGTTTTCATTTGAACTCCCAGACATGACTTAATTGGAGAGCTGCCTGAACCTGCTGGTTTACTTTTAAATGGTGCAGCTCAGCCTGCTCTCTGCCACATCATCTGTTTGCATCCATGTTTCAGAGTCCAGCTGCAGTGCAGAAAGACTTGGGTTTTCTCACCGCAATATGGAAGAGCATGAGATGACACTTCTGTGATAACTGCTGCAGGATTTCTTCAACACTCACCAGCATAGCAAAGAAACGCTTTTATGGGTGAGCACATGTTTTGCTTTAGAAAGTGTTTACACAGCTTTCTCCTTTTTGAATGATCTTCTTCCCTGCTCTTTCCCACTGGCACAACTCTGGGACAGCATCACCTGCAGATGGCATGGCCAGACTGGAGGATGCCTGCCAGAGGTGTTCAGAGCATCCTCCCTAAGCAGAAGGTTCATGTGTTGAAGACACCGAGTATTCCTTTAAAAGTCCTTTTTAAGAATGAATAATAATGAGAAAAAAAAATAGTTTTAAGGCCATGTCTAAACCCTGCTAGAATCTTTCTTTATCTGTGCCCATAGTTACTATCACCAGTATTTGAAAGAACCCATAAAACATAGTAAGATCCCAGTTCCACTATATTTTTAACTGTGTGATGGGACAGCTACGTTGCAAGTGGACTACTGGTGTGGCTTTATTGCCGATGTAGTATCTGGACCTTCCCATACTTGTAAGTACTTACCTTCTCCTCCCACTCCAGGAAAAACATCTATGAGCATTTTAGCAGCCACAGAAGCTACCAGTGTTAGGTTAGGCTACATAACTAGCTTCCAGCCCGGCTCCTTGCAAGTGTTATGGGGCAGGGAAGGGATCCCATCTCTGCAGATAGAAAGACAGGTGGGCACAACTGGTTGGGTGTGCTTCTCATGTCCTGAAGAGTTTAACTGATACGAGCAGTCAGGACCATAGAATCATAGAATCATTCAGGTTGGAAAAGACCCTTGGGACTATCAAGTCCAACCATTCATCCAAAGTTCACCCCTAAACCATGTCCCTCAACACCACATCTAAACGACCCTTAAACACACCCAGGATGGTGACTCAACCCCCTCCCTGGGTGGCCTATTCCAGTGTCTGACTACTCTTTCTGGGAAAATTTTTTTCCTAATGTCCAAACGAAACCTCCCCTGTTGCAGCTTGATCCATCTCTTTTGTCAAACTGCGTTAAAAAAAAAAGAGAAAAGGATGATACTGAGCTGATGGAGAAACATGGAAACAGCCCAGCATAATATCCTTTGGATATGAGACCAGCAATTTACGGTTTAATAAGAGAGGTCCATTACTCCAGCTCCTCAGAGGATCTGGCTGATGTATAAAAGCAGTAAGAGGGTTATTTTTTTTCTCACACTGCTGTTTTCTTCTGGCTGGCTCTGGGGAACGAGAGAAAAAGTCATACCATGTATGATCTTTCCCTTTGATTGCAACTGCAGTACTGGACATTCAGATGCCATGATGACAAACACAGCAGAGTTGCTTAGTGAGATAAACTGGCCAGGCTAGATTTTCATTATGAACATTAATTAATGAATGAGGGGGACAGAATTACTGATAACATCAAACACAAGAAACACTGACACCAAAGAGGTTGTTTAGGACATACAATAATCCAAAAGATGAGAATTTACTGATGCCGGGGTCTGTGTCTTCCATATGAACCCATAAAACTCTCCTGATATTGCTGAGAGTGGGAATGCTCTTGCTGAGGCAGTAATAAAAATAATCAATGGGTTTACCTAAACTGCTACCAGGCTCTAATAAAAGCTTGTCTAGAAGTGGAGTGGTGAGAAACTGGGACTGCTGCATACCCAGGATGCCCGGGAAGCGCAGCCACTGTCAGGTTGCTGTGAAAGTTTCTCATATTTCTTGCATTTGCCAACCTTGCAAGGCCATGTCAGACAGATCATAGCATCATAGAATTGTTCTGGTTGGAAGAGACCTTCAAGATCATCAGGTCTAACCGTTAACCCAGCACTGCCAGGTCATCACTAAACCATGTCCCTGAGCACCACATCTACACAGCTTTTACATACCTCCAGGGTTGATGAGTCCACCACTTCCCTCTCTTCCGGAGCTTTACAACTCTTTCTATGAAGAAATTTTTCCTAATATCCAATCTAAACCTTCCTTGATGTAGCTTGAGGCCATTTCCTCTTGTCCTATCACTTGCTGGTTGGTTGAACAGACCAACCCCCACCTCTCTACAATTTCCTTTTAGGTAGGTGTAGAGAGTGATAAGGTCTCCCCTCAGCCTCCTTTTCTTCGGACTAAACAGACACAGTTTCCTCAGCCACTCAGCATTAAACTTGTTCTTTAGACTGTTCACCAGCTTTGTGGACCAATACCCTTCCCCAGCAGCACAGTGCAGGGAAGCAGTAGTGTTTGTGGAGCTGGGTGGTCTGGGCACTCCTGCTCTGCCCACCCGTGACTGTCTTCTTTCCCTGGCTGGGGCTTTCCCACCTGTTCCTGGCCCCACCTTCCACCTCAACCCCTCTCCCTGTGCTGGATGCCCCTAGCATTTGCTGCCCACTGCCCTCACCCTTCTTTTCCAGGGATCCATTCACAAAAACAAAGGGATAGATATCCAAAAATGTCACCAGCACCTCATGCACAGAACCCCTGGACCCTAAGCTCACACAGACCCAATGTTTGTGGAGCATGATTACATGCCTCTGCCTTTTACATTCCTTGTTGCTAAATCATAGCAAGCTGGTTATAAATGCCTGTGAAATATCATCCTGACTCTCAAATGGAACAGCAGCACTATATGCTGGAACTGATCCAACAGGGACATCATATTATTTTCAGCAGAATAGCCCAAGCCCTTTCCAAACATCACAAGACACATTTTCCTCAAATCACTAAAACCTCTTTGACAGAAGTGAACGGAGCCGTCCTGCTGACAACCTTCTCTCCCAAGACAGCCAGGGCTGAGATGGACCAACAGGCTTGGGGGGTGGTGGTGTAGATTTGAGTTTAATGACCCCATCACTCCTTTTGGATCCATCAAGTTATTGTGCAGAGAAAACACAGCTCTTGCCACCCTGTGCACATCCACCTTTCCAACTTAGTGGTGCCAGCTGCTCTCTACAGACCATTTTAGAGACCTGAAATCTTACTGTACTTTCTTCCAATGTCACTTACCAAAAAATTCGTGGCTCACTATCCACTAGCCAAAAATAAATGTGGACAATTTGGAGACCAAGATTGCGTCCTGCAATTTGCATACATTATTGTTTTAAGAATTGGCTGACTCTTTAAAAACCTAGTTGTTTTTTCCCCCATGTATCTCACGAACCATGGCTGTCCAAGGAGCCCAAATTCAGGCCATGAAAAGCATCCAAGCGCTGCAGGAAGAGGTGCTAGAAACCTCATCCAGCTTTTAGAGCTCTCAGAGTAAATCTCTGGGCAAACCCCTCTTTTTAAATCCTATGTGGCCTCAGGCAGGTCTGAGTCGGATTGTGGGTGTGATTATATACTCAGAGATACCTGTTTGCACATACACATTTCCACCCATGAATGCACACGCGTGCACATACATTAGAGACAGTAAAACCCACCAACATGTAATCATTATATTGAGGCACTTGCTGTTTAATCTGGAGATGAGGGGTTTGGTTGTGGTGGAAGCTGATGAAAAGCTTCTCCACAATGACAATATAATGGAGTCATCCCTTGCTCTCACTGCCTCAAATCCGGATCATTAGATGAACCATAGTCTGGGAACCATCTTAGAAGCCTGTCCCCAGCCCCACGAAAGCTGTTGGATGTGAGTATCCTTGTGATGGGCGAGTTGCAAAGAGCCAAGTGCTGCCCTCCAGCTCTCCTGCTGCTCCTCAGTCCCAGGTCCCTGCAGGACTCAGCTCAGCCCTGCCAGAGTCCAGCAGAAAACCAACTTTATCTCCTGAACCACTTGGCACTGATATAGGAACTGTGAGCCCACTACAATCAACTTTTCATAGGTTTTCCTTTATAATGAAATTAAAGCATCTAGGTTTAATTGGTGTTGTCCCAAGGACAACATGCCTTCAGGAGCCTCAAGGGAGAAAACCCTCCAGGAAGCATGAAGCCTTTCAGATAGAAAGCAGAAGGAGTGGCTGTGCAGCCTCAGAATTGCTGTTGTGACTCCTGACATCTGCCCTGACCTGCAAGTGAAACACAGTCGCTTGGTCACTTTTTTGCACACCAGTCATTCTATCTCAGCTCAGGAAGTCATCCTCCTTTCTGCTGCAACCAAAACATGTGAAAAAATCATCAAGGCAGTTTGAAATGACTACAAACGCCTACAAGAGTCTAAAAATACGCAGCAGCGACAATGTGTGCTTCACCAGTTATTGTCCCTGTGGCTTGAGGCTGCAAACTGGTAATTTCACATGCCAGCATTAAATCAGAGACTCCATCATCCCAATCTAAAATACAAATAATGTCAGCAATGAAACTTTACATATATTTGTTCCTGTTGTTTACTGCTCAGTGGGAAATAGGAGCATCACGAGGAAGGCTGTGGTGGCTGTAGCTGCCACCTATTTGGGTTTTCCTGGCCACATCCTCTCTTTCCAGCCAGCACCTCTGCCTCCTTTATTTATTTTCTCTATTTCTCAAAGTGTCTAGCTATGGGTCATATGATGACCTACCCCTTGCCTCCAGGCAGGCTGCTGTGGAGCCCATGTGGAGGAGGAAGGGTTGGGGTTGAGCTAGGCTGGGCTGCTCAGTGAGGGAGGAGATGGGGCAAAGCCGGGAGATAAAATGTGCCAGAGGGTGTGGGAGGGTGAAGCTGGTGGCTCCTGCAGCCAAGGTGGGTCTCAGAGGCCTGAGGGTGGCATCACCTGCTGCTGGGAGTACAGCTCTGTCTGATGACTGATCTGTTCTTCAGGAAATCTAGCCCACAATTTCCCTTAATGACTGTGGTGTGCTATCGACAGTAGTTCAGTTAAAAATAACATTCCTCTCGCTGCAGTTGTCATGAGCAATGTTGGCCCTGTTGCTGGCTGTAAGACTGTGAGCACATCATGTACAAACAAGCTGCAGATGTGTTAATCATAGAATCATAGAATGTTAGGGTTTGGAAGGGACCTCTGGAGATCATCGAGTGTGTATGTACCATAGGTGTCCCGACTACGCAGAAGAGCTGGAGGACAAAACTGGTGGAAGATATCAGATGTTCACTCACAGTAAGTTCTTGTGACGGGAGCTGAATCACAAATGTTTTTTAGAGAGGAAATGCAAAGAGAGCAGCCTATGGAAATATGCATGTGAGGTGTCCCCTCGCCTGTAATCCTGCATCAAATCCATTTGCCCTTCTACAGGGTGGCTTTTGTTTCAAGTAGACTATAAATGCTGTTCTCTAAGACTTCTGAGCTGGATTCTCAAACCTAGCAGATGATCAAAAAGACCCATTTCTGTCATTAAAATCTGGGATTGGTCCATCCCACCTGTTTACATGAAGCCAAGGCCATGGTCCGACTCCTGGATAAGACTGGCTCAGCTTGGGTCAGCCCACGTGAGACCCATGCCAGCAGCAGCGTAGGGCTGCCCACGGATGGGGACCTCCACCCTGCCCAGTGAGTGCACCAGGGCCATGGACCTGTGCCTGCCAGAGGTGCTGACTACCCATGGTGACACACATTGCACCCAGTGCTGGGCTTCATACAGAGGTCAGAAGGCTTAATGACTCATGGGGTTGGAAGCTGGCGGTTGCATCGAGGCTTGTGATCCTGAGCTGACTGTACTTAGCATGGGCAAATGTAGGACATCTCCAGCCTGTACAGAGCTGGGGGCAGACAGGATGCAATGGCTAAGGTCTGGAAATGACAATTAAGGTCATCTGGAAGACAAAGCAAAAGCTGGGTAGTAATTAATAATTTACAAATATGTATGTTCTGCGGGGCTAGTTTGGTATGGGGACCGAAGGATACACATGAAACCCTACAGTCCTCTCCAGAGCTGGGGCTGCAGGAGGAAAGTGTCTTTCCTCACTCAGGATCAAGAATGCCATGCTCTGGACAGCAGGGCTCTCCAGAGGAGTAGTCAGGGAAAGCCATGGACCATAAGCCCCATGGGGGCTGCCGTCAGCTGTCACCCTCAGGCTGGCAAAAGAAAACTCCATGTGTGGAGGAATGGGTGCAGTCTCATGAAAGAGCCTTGTATCAGTGGCCAGAAACTGGCCTGTTTGAATGGAAAATAAGGATATGTCTTAATGGTCTAAACATAAGAGTAAAGAGGTAGAACATATCCGCCAGTTAGAGAGAGGAGATAGAGAGCAGCCCTGCAGAGAAGGACATGGGGGTGCTGGTAGATGAGAAGCTGGACAGGAGCAGCCAGTGTGTGCTTGCAGCCCAGAAGGCCAATCCCATCCTGGGCTGTGTCAAAAGCAGCATGGCCAGCAGATGGAGAGAGGGGATTCTGCTGCTCTATTCTGCTCTGGTCAGACCTCACCTGGAGTGCTGTGTCCAGCTCTGGAGCCCTCAGCACAGGAGGGC
>JAAGNO010021507.1:0-62777 GCA_033439905.1 Ceryle rudis | reverse complement strand
GAGGGGGTTGAAGGGCCCTCTGGAGAGCATCCAGTCCAACCCCCCTGCCAGAGCAGGGTCACCCAGGGCAGGGCACACAGAAATGTGTCCAGGCGGGTTTTGAAAGTCTCCAGAGGAGGAGACTCCACCACCTCTCTGAGCAGCCTGTTCCAGTGCTCCGTCACCCTCACAGTGAAGAAGTTTCTCCTCATGTTCAGGTGGAAATTCCTGGGTTTCACCTTCCTACTATTGCCCCTTGTCCTATCACAGAGCATAAGTGGATTATCCTGAGACAAACAGAAAAATGGTGACAAAACCATGGAAATGAAACACAGAGAGGCCTATTCCATCCTACCTTCTGCTAGATCATTTTGCAGAGCCTTACAGAGGTAGAAAAGAATCCTTTTAGTGAATTAAGAACTGTAATCAAATAGGGTATTTACCTGGCTTAGGTACCTGAATTGGCAGTCTGAACCCAGAGTCTCAGTTCAGAAAGTCTTCTTCAGGTCACCTCTCAGAAACTTCACCGACTGTATTAAAGGTTTAGAAAACCAGTGGAAATTGACCCCAGCGAGCAGACAGCAGCCTTGTTCAAATCGTGTTATTATGACATCCAACCCTTCTCCTTTCAATTACAAAGCCAGGTTTTCTCCTTTCTAATGCATATTTTGTTTAACCAATGTCAGCTTTTCTCCCGGTAATCTTTCCAACATGAGCATATCCCAGCACAAAATGTCCTCTTAACTCATTAATCCAAAGTCTGTCTTTTCTTAATTCCGTGGCAAAATTCTACAATTGCATTCATGAGGAAGTCCCAGGCCTTCTTTTTAAGATCAGTTTTAATATTTACAACTTTAATCAGTATCATATGGTATTTAGTAGAAGGAGAAATAAATGCAAAATATAGACACAACATTTGCTTCCAGAGTTCTGAATGGGAAACGAGAAACTTGAAGGTAATTAGTTGTAGGGTCCTATGCATCCGACCCTTTACCAGGCTTGAATTCTTGCTCTTTAATGAATTTGTTTGAAAGTTTATAGAAATAGTATTTGTGTTTGCCTCGTGCCACATAATGGGTAGTAGTCTTTAGTCACCAGTTCTCACCAGAAGGGCAAAGGGCACAGTTTTTTACTGAGTATATGTTTACTAATAGCAAGAGCGTCATGAATCTTAGACTCAGAGGCTGACCTGTGAAGGTAACTAAGCTGGTGATTGGATGCTCTTAATGATAATAATTATTTCCCCATTAGACATCAGGACCCTGCTGCCTTCAGCACTACACGGTAAGGCAGCAAGGTGACCCTTGGCTCAAAGAGCTGTCTAAGATGTGAAACAAATGGCTGAAACATGCTCAATAGGGAGCACAAGATCAAATCCAGGCTGTTGTGGCTGCGTGACCAGACATAAGCACAGGACCTCTACTCAGTTAGCTCTGTCCCCAGCTACTGAAAATCTAGTATGTGGAGAGGGAGTCTCAGCATGCCCCAGCACTGCTCAGCTCCTTTGTTACTGCTTATATACACAGAGCTCCTGAGGAACATCAGAGACAAACTGAGACACGGTGCCGCACACCGCAATACGCTCGGTTGTCTCCTTCCCCAGTCTCCATCTATTGTTGCTAACAGCAGCTGCCACATAAGGTTTTCCACTCGTACTGCAGTCCTGTTTCCATTTCCTATTGCTACAACTGACCTAAGACGGGCTATAGCAGCTGACTAGTTTTCTACAGTCAACAACCCTCAAGGGGTGGGACATTCCCATGGAAGGAGCAGGAAGTTCACAGATGAGACAATTCTCATTTAGGTATAAAAGCAAGAGAAATTACCCTTTGAGAGATTAAAAAAAAAAAAAAGAAAACTGTTCACTTAAACAGATGATAATGAATAAAAACCTCAGTAAGCAAAGCACCGGCCGCCCTTTTTCTAATGTTCCCAAAACACAACGTTTTCTGCTCCCTCTGGTGGCTCGGAGACAGCATATCAGCCACCCGCCCTGGCCAAAGCAGTCTGAGAGCTGGACTGGAGCACAGTGTGCAGCTGGTGTAGCAGAGGACGGCTTGCAGGAGTACCTGCTGGCGTTGTTGGCATTGTACCCTCCCTCCCCTTCAGAAAGGAAAAAAAAAAAAAACCCAGCTGAAAGCATACAGCTGATAAGAAAGTCACCAGAAATAATGAATATGGTGTCTGACAGTGTGCATCAGGCTTACAAATCTAATCAATTCTCACTTCAAGGTAAAGTTAGTGAAAAAAGAAGGCAAAGCTTACCCTCAGGTCACATAGAACAGACCTAAGAAGCTCAAGTAAATAAAAGCTACGGTGAAAAATAATTTCTTAGATTTGGGATTTAATCCATTCAGATCTCACCATGGCCATTGCTTCACTGGGTAGTCATACCCTTGGCTCAAAAGAAAGAGTCACAGGTGATACAAAGTCAGGAGGTGTTGCAAATCCCAAGGCGAACAGAGAGGTAATGTAGATTGCATTTAATAGATTGCATTTAATTCCACGTTGCTTGCCCTGTAACTGTCAAAGCTGAGAAAGAAATAGAGTTTGGAAATAAAAAAAAAATAAATTCAGCCTGGGAAAATGCACACGGGGGAAAACTCATCTGAAACAAAATTTTTGGGAGGAAAGGGAAATACTTGAGGACCTGACTGGTGAGAGATGGATGGTGAGAATGAATAAATGAGTTACGAGTCTGCAATGCACCGGGCTGAAGGGAAAAGCCAATGTGATTACAAGTTTCTTCCACCTGAGGTTTTGCAGTCATGCGGGAAAGATTAAAAGATCTAATTTGACCAAAATCAGGCTGTTGGTTTTGACTGCATTCATTTTGGCCCAAATATGTGACCCAGCATACAGAGTTTAGTTAATCCAGGAGGAAAGCAGCATCCAGCAAGCATGGCTGACTTTCCTGATCCTCTTCCTCACATAACTCAAAGTTTCAGGTGGTCACGACTGGCAGCACATATTCCTTGTACCTTGCAGAGCGTAGCGTGGGGAAGCACTGAAAGAGGGCCACAGGCAGCTGGGAGTAGGCTTTTCCCAGGGATCCTGTTGTGTCACTGAAAGATGGAAGACGAATATGGACCAGGCTCCCAGACCCAGACTGGGAGGTACCTTCGAAGCGTGTAAGACATGCAGGTTGGCTACTCATGGCTAGCATATCTCTAAGCAAAAATAAACATCAAAAAGAGAAGGAGAGCTGGATCCAAAGGGTCTGTGACTTGAAAGAAATTGCAGTAGATGAGCACAAGATTTGAAGGACAATTCACATGTTAAAAATGTCCTAGTAGTGAGCTCTAATGGACTGCTGAATAGTCCCAAGGGAAGCAATAGAAACAGCTCAGATGTAGAAAAGTCTCCAGGTCAAAGTACTAATGAACAGAAAATAAAGGACAATCCTGCAGTGGCTGAAGAGAGGAGACAAGACAAGCTGATACTATCTCTAACTCGCATTATTCTTTATCAAAACATCACTGCACGCTCAAGCAGAGGAGTGGGGCCAAATTTAGCCCTGGTAAAAGGAGATTAATCTGTTTAAAAGACAGGAGATGGTATATCATAGTGATGTACATTGAGCTCCTGACAAACACCATCACCCAGGAATTCCTTGAATCATACACGCGTATTCAGCCGCTTTTGTGTATTGACAGAGAAATTCAGATGGTGGGAAATGTGTTGTATCTCTTGATAAGCTAATTCAGCGGTTAATTATCCTGATTCTTTAAAACATGCACTTTGCTTCCAGTTTGATTTTTTTTTTCTTCCCTGTTTTCTAACGATTGGGCTTCGTCATGCCTTTGCTAAAGAGCCTTCAAACACTTTTCTCCCTGCATAGGCAATGCAGCCTGCAAGCTAATCTCCATGAAGTCAAATTAAGGCATTCAATCCCCAAGAGAGACGTGATTTAAAACTCATGCCTCCTGTTGTTTTCTCCTATTGGCTAATTTAAGTAGCTCTCTTCTCAGCATGCTGGCTCTAGTGAATTCTGTTCCTTAGCACCCAGCCCTCCAAAGTGTCATTAAATCAGGAATGAAGGGTTTGAAAGCCAGGCACCGCAATGTTCGGTGTTGCAGCGGAAATACTCTGGTGGATCTGCGCCCTGGGCTTTCCAGCTCTAAACAGAGCAAACCCTAACCATGCACACAGATCCTACTATATGGATCTTGGCATCGCCACACCAATATTTCAGCAGTACTGTATTACCTCTACTACTCCTTTCACCTAAATCTGAGACATTGCTCAATGCAACATCCCATTGCAAGTTATAGAGAGGGTATTTAACACCGCTACTAATAGCTGTTCTAATAGGTTACTAGACTGTGAACCGTAGACAGGAGCTAGTGGATTATGAAGAGAAGAGGGTGAAGTAGATTCTGACACGTTATGAATGGATGTAGTGGCATCAGGTCCGCAGAAATTCCGTTTTAAATCAGTGACAGATTGGGTTTCTGCATGTTTTGTGGATCCCGGTGAAGAACTGCTGTTGTGTGAACCACGACGACGTGTAGTAAGCCATCAAAAACTGACAGGGCTTGACATGGATCTGCCAGATGGGGCAAGAGTGGGTCATTAACTGAAGTAATAGCTTATTCGAGTGAAAATACCTTAAGAGAATTGTTTGACTGAAACCTGCTAGGAGAACTAGTTCCTTCATGGATCTGCAGGGGGATGGGGCAGACAGCTGGAAAAACTCAGAAGTAAAATTAAAGAACCAGGAATTTGTGGTGGGATATACAAAGTCAAATGATTCACAGGCAGGCCAATCAACTTTGGATTTGAGAGCAAAAGGAGAAATACAGGATTTTATAGACAAGGTTTTGATTAACTGTGGGAGTAACCAAGCTCAAAAGAAGCTAGCCTGGATGCAGTTCAGAGGCGCCAGAGTCAGGAGACTTAGCCAACTGGTCAGATTGATAGACAGCTCCAGGGAATGATTCAGCCCAGCTAAGATCTGATTCACGCTCGGGAAGTGCCAAGCTTTTGATTTAGATCTTAGGTAAAACTGACTCACTCCGTGAAGGTGCCTTTCTCCAAAGGCTGTAGAGGACCCGCAGCACAGCAGGGGCTAGAAGTCAACTGGAAGAACTGGGTCTGGCCACAGCTGCTTTTCACAGCAACCTGCCCCAGAGAGCTGAGCCTGAAGTCAAATCAGCCGCATGATGAGACTCTGGGAAAGTGTGTGTGCAGGGGCTGAGCTAGGGAATGTGGCTCTTTCCTGTGAGACAAAGCCATTGTAAGGGAGGGTTAAGAGAAGCTGGACCCCAACAGAGGGGAGCGCGTGATGCCAGTCTGCCGGTGCCTAAACACACCAGCTTGCTGAGAGTCCCACTGGGAGCAGCTTGCAAGGAACACATGCATACCAAACCTCCACGGACATTTGGCAATATTATAGCTATCACCAGGCATGTGTATTTTGGCTGGCTCTGAGGAACTAACCTGGGATAGGTCATACCGTGCTAAGTCCAAAACCAATTATAGGTATTTATTCTTTACTTAAGGAAGAACTATTCAGTTGTTTTTAACCGCTTAAGAGATCGGCTTTTGTCACTTTACATATCTTTTTCTCTTGATGCTTCTTGAAAGCTATCAGTTTAAAGATACGCTGCAGGATGTGGAAAACTAATATTCCTGCTTTGTCCTTCTCTTACTATAGTGATGGTTATCTATTTCTTAATGCTGTTGTGAAATTTGTTTCGTTATTGCTCATGAGGTGCCCCAAGACTCTTGGACGGACAGCACAATGACTTTGAAAAAAAATGCTGTTTTGATGACGTATAAACTATACAGGTGACAGTCAAGCCCAGGGATTAAATACTGCCTTTTACCTGCTCCGTGAAGAAGGTTACCACACAAAAACTATTTCCTAATTATTTCTGCAGATAAAACTCATTATGACTTTCTCAATTCTTAATCAATACTTTAAAGGCCTTCTGTTTTATAGAACAGTTCATCAATATTTTATTTAATTTAATAATTTATCCTTTATTACAGAACCAGATGGAGCCTGCGGCACACTCGTCCTCAAGAAACCAGAGCAAGGAGGAGAAGGTGCCCAGAATCCGCATCACCTGGGACTGAAGACTTGCATTTCCCTCTGTCCTGTCAATACATCTGCTCTGTCTTGGGTTCAGTGACAGGAACTAACCATACCCAGTGGTTCTGCAGATATGCTGTGACCTTGGAATGGCAGGGTTGTGGAGGGGAAGTTATTTTGATCCCCTTAATACCTATTCCTAACTGTGGGAGATGCCATCTGTCCCTGCTGATAGGCTCACAGCTCTCAGAAGACCTTGACATCATTTGCTGGGATATTTCCCTGGATGGTCTCTGGACCTGAGGGAAAGGAATGAAATGCTATGGGAAAGGGGTTTATCACATGCTTTTCGCCGAAACTGGGAAACTAAGTGTGACAGTCATCTCAGCCTAAGGGGCTTTTGTGCATGGCTCTGCAAAACTGCCCCTTGCCCTTCTTATGCATGCATTTGTAAATAAATATTACCCCAGTCAAGAAAAGGGATTATTTTAAACCTGAGATGGAGGTCTGAACTGAGTAGAAGGTAAAACTAGTGAAGAAACTACCCAGTTTTTTTGCTGAGAAACCACCAGGGAGCACCTGAGATAGGATTTCACATCTTCAGTTGTTGGGAGATGGCATTTCTCAGGCATCTAGCCAGGACAATAGTAGGATAAAGGTCACTCTACTAATGCCAGTAGATGGAGCATGGTAGCAGACAGTAGCTCTAGAAAAGGGTTTTTCAGGATCTGGAATAAGCATCAATCCCTTTTGTTCACATTTTCTGTACTGTTCTGGGGAAAAGCGAGATCACTTTTGAATTTATGGTTATTAGCAGAATCTCGGCTAGCAGTGGTGTCTAGGAGTTCTTTCTTTCGCTCTGCGCCTGGCTAAGAAATGTGGCCTTTCCCTCTGGAACCAGTCTTTGCCTTGGCAGTCTGTTCTCACTTGCCTTCTAGACCATCAGGTGATGTAGGGCATGCTGGGCAGCCTTCTGCATTGCTTCAGCCACCAGGCATGCATTACACCCCTCTCCCTACATGCACATATCTGAGGATTAACACTTAGTGGGCCTGGTTTATAGTTGTTGGGTTCCTTTTCAACTCTAGTTGAAGTTCAAGTCACTGATTCTGCTTACTGATTCTTCTTCACCTCTTGGTTTTGGCTACTTGGGTGACCATCTTTTGTCTTGTGATATACCATGGTAGTCGGTACTAGCTGATTTACTTGGTACCTATTTCTCAGCACAGATTGGGCTGGTGGTGGGATGCTCTCAATGAAAATTATACAGTTCTTTCTCCAAGTTTGACTTGACGGAGCCTGCATTGGCCTTGAATATAGATGGCAAAGTCTATCTCTCTTCTTCCTAGCTTGGAACACCATGCTGACGGGAGCAGATGGCTTGACATATACTTTTGCCATTGATGAGAAGTAGATTACTGGGTAAAGGGCATAGAAATAAATACCACTGTTCATCGATACAAAAATCTAGGACAACATGATGTCCGTAATGTGTACTGATTTCAGACTTTGACACCTAGAAAAGGATTTTGTTTGGGTGGAAAGTAAGCCAAAGAAAAGGAACCCAGATCTCTCAGGATCTGGACATGTGTGCAGACAGGGTGTTAAGCAAATGAAAAGATAAAGGGGGATAAGGAAGTAAAAGAGAGCAAAGCGAGATGATAGAAGAGGGACAGGAGGGAATGAAGAAGATTCTCCATGTAAGAAAAAAGTAAAAGGTAGAAAACCACTGAAGGCAGAAGGAAAGGATTTAAGATAAATAGAGCAGCAGAAGAGACTTGCAAATAGAAAGTGCAGAAGAAAACAGCAACAACAATAAAAAACACAGACAGGTTGCTAGAGGTAAGATGTTGAGAGAAATATGTTCAAACAGTTTTATATCACAGGGAAGTCAGATTAAATACAAAGACAGTAGGGTAGGGAAGAAATCATACAGTGTATAATGGGAACAGACATAAAGAAGGAAAAAAAGTAAGGGGAAGGAAAAGAAGGACCTAAAGCAACGGAGGCAGAATAAGCACATCAGTTTTGATTGTTTCGCAATACAGAACAACTAATGTCGGTTCCTTGTAAAACAGGCAAACAGGCAGACAAAAGGGTAAAATTGGACAGACGGTTTACTTGTTCCCAGGCTCAGAGTCATCCCGCTGGTAGTTAGATGCCTGACTGTTCTCCCTAGAGCCTGAAATATCAGTGTCTTAAAATCACTCTGTAATCAATGTATCCATCTCCTACTATTGACTGGTGATGAAAAGCCAGGTCTGAGTCACGTGCCTACCTCTCAAGCAATCTTCTTTACTACCAGACAAGCCTGAATCTCCATGTCTGTCAGATTATTTATGCACAGAGCCCTAACCCACACATTCACAGCACTTTCTCATTCTCAGAGTGAAGCCCTTTGGCAGGGCACAACGGAACTGCTCACGCTGCTGCTGCCCCTGTTGAACCTTTTTGGTTTTTTGTGAATAAAAGATTTAATTAGGTAGATCTGCTTATACATCTCAGTCCCAACCTAAGACATTCATCTGTTAGACCAATTCAAGGCTTCTCCAGAGAAGAGAAAGCCACATCCACGCAACCCTGCTGTGGCAGAAGGGTTGTAATCAGGACTAGGAGTAAGCAAGTCAACCCCATGTGCTTTCTGAACTTCTCCAGAATTTAAGCAGTCTCCATCAGTGATGAAATGTAGCTGCCACTAACTTCAGGCATCACATGTATTACACATGCTTCCCTCCAACAGCTACATCCTTTCAACAAATGGCTTAGATTATTAAGTTTAGTGGAGCAGCAGAGCGGTCCTTTCCCTCGTCCTTTCCCTATCCAGCACTTCGGTGTGGTAGCATTTGAAGTCGCAACACGTGAGACCAGTCAGATACTGACATGGTTAGACAAGCTTTGTTTCTGTGGCGTCTGCTTTGTTTAAAACCCTGTTGATTATATTTTCTTCTAAAACACAGGATGATTTCCAACTTTACTCCCACAGAATGATTCATTTGACTTCTGAATCATCTGAAAGCTTATGAAGATCTCTTCCCAGCATACCCTCAAAGGGAGGAGGGTAAAAAGGGGGTGAACATCTTTATTTCTTTTGCTTCCAGAAGTTAAGGACATACTCCAGCTTAATAAAGGCTCTCCTTGTGCTTAGTGGAGGGTTTATTAAGATGAAGTAATTGAAGTCAATGTTCAATTTATTCTTAGTAACGCAGATGTCCCCCCATTCCCTTGCGACCTGCCATACTGGAGGCAGATGATAGCAGTGGTTTTCACAGCACCAAGGGTAAATGTATGCAAATCCCTACACCATTCATATTAGTCCAGGGCCGAGTTGAAGCCAGATGGGTTCTTCTAGGTCTAATTCTCATAGATGCAGAGTTTTCTTTGCAGATCCCTGCAACATCTCAGAAAAGGTCTTGGTGATCCAGCCAAGATGCACAGCTAAACATCTGTTTGCCCATAAGTTTCTCTATTAACACGGAAAGGATTCCTTTGCCTTAGAGAAGGGGAATCTCACAGGACGGAAAAGATTCACAGCCATGCAAAAGCTTGTAAACCAGATCTACCTATAGAATATCTGACGCTCACAATACATCTGGCTAAGGACAGTACACAAAGGAAATCCCTGCCCCAAAGAACCTACAGTTTAATATTGGTACTTTCATGGCTAAAATTTTATTAGTTTTTTTAATCTCTATGGTAACAGAATTTCACAGCTTTAAAGAACATAGTGGAAGCGTAGTGCATAAATCTATTTATAGATATGTGTAGGAAACACACTTAAGGAGAGAGACAGTATATTACTGGGAATGGCTTGGCTATTGAATTTCTGGAATTCAGCATCAAAGTGAAAAATCCTTGAGAGAGAAAAGGATCAGTAACATAGTAAGGACTGAAGAGTTCCTAAGGGCATGCAAATAGTACCTCTTTTACTCAAGGACAGATTTCATCCATACTGAGACTCATCCATACTGAGACATTCCCACTCCAAAAATTTCCTTCCTAACCTTACTGTTCAGAGAGGTTCTGGAATGACAACCTTATTCTCCTGACTGGTGAGTTGCTCGCACAAAGTGAGGAAATAACATGTGTGTGGTCTGCTGATTTTCTATAGAGCTTTAGCACTTGATGACCATTTTCAGACTGTGTGCTACAGATATGTAATTTACACATTACAACTAACTCAGCGTCTGATTTTAAGAGAAAGGTTAACAATTCAAATTTCCTATCATTACCCAGGATTGCTGAAATGTGCCTTCCTAAAGACTCCAGGAAAAAAAGGAAATTCGAACATGTAATTTAAACCTTTTAAACAACAATCTCCATGCGGCCGCAAGTCTCTGGAGATGCTCTGAGCTCTCAGAACTACAGAATGGTTAGTTCTCAGGGTGTCAGAGACTTTATTTAGAAACCTTGATGGTAGTTCTTAGGAAGACAGATAAAATCTGGATCAGAAGGAATTACATCTATTTGCCCTAGAAAGAAAAAGATTTTCAGTCTTGGAATTCCCTCAACACCATAAACAAAAAAGGGGGCTTCATATTCCAGATGAAGATGGAACTTGTACCAGTTCATACATGTGGGTTTTTTGGCCACAGTGATACTGCTCTCCTAGGATCTGACCTGACCTACAGGTTCATTTTCAAGGGACACAGTAGCAGTAGCATCACACAAGAATCAGCCACAACCAGAATTTCCCAACCATCGAGCACAGATGTGGTAGTAACAGTCAAGTGTGGTGAACTGGTTGATCTTGAGCAACGTGCTGTTCACGAGTAGTTCAAACAGGTCTTTGCAAGGGCTGTATGACATGACTAACAGGGAGAGGTAGCCATTCTCTGGCTTGTGGATTATCTGAAAGGAGCATAAAGTAGTAAGGCCAGTATCACAAGTCTATGTGGGATCCATCTCACTGCCCACAAAGAAAGGTGAGATGCCCTGTGAACCATCCACTGGTGAGCTGGTTTTGATTTACTATTCTACTTCCCTCAGAACTGCCATGTGTTCCAGGACCTAACAAAATTGTACAGTTAAAAAAATTAAGATGATTTAAAGGAGAGGGGTGAGCTGCACACAAACAGACATGACTTCAGGAGAAAAAAGGGAACGACTAAAAGGTTACAGTAAAAATACGACTGTGAGAGTCTAAGAGAAAGAAAACAAAAATCTGTGTGATGGAAATGGAGGAAGTTGTTACTGCCCAGAGCTCATCCCATATGCTCCTTGGGGTCTGGCTTTCTGGGCTTGGGGCCAATTTTGATAAAGCAGCTCTCCAGCCTTGCTGTTGTGAGAGAGCTGTTTGAGAAGCCTTTGCAGGGGCCCACCATGGCCCAACATCATGTTCTTTGTAGGCAGAAACTTACAAGTTTAGAAAAAATACTTTTCCCCTTTTCTAATCCAATGAGACAAACGGTTGATTTACTGATGCCTTGCCATCTCCTAGGCTAGGAAAAATGGCCTCTAAGTACTAGGTATGTATAGGGTAGGGTAAACTTGACATTGAGGAAGTTTTGATTCAAAGTGCTATCTTCACTGCAGTTAGAACACTTACCTGAAAAGTCACTGTTAACCAAATTCTCTTAAAAAGAAATACAAGTCAACAAGCTAAATTTTAAAATATAAATTACCTTTTCCAGAGAGAAGTGTGTGCCTTTTTTTATGAAAATGCTTTCATGTTACCTTGCTTCTAATGCATTGTTTCCACCTGATAAACTAACTGCCTCTCTGTAGCAGAAATTCCTTAGTCCCTAAGCACAGGATGCTTTATTTTAAGGCAGTGACTGTTATCCTCTCTCTATTATTGCAATCCTTAAGGTTAGCCACTTCTCCCCGTAGCATTGCTTTCTTCTCCTGGATATTGACAATATTTTCTGGTTTTGTACCATCAAGAAATCTCTCCTACAAGTAGAAATTCATCACTAGGGAACAAGGGAGAATGACAAAGACCTGTGTGATAACTCAGTCACAGGGTACCCATGCCTAGCAAGTGTGATCCTCTGATACGGCGGTTGCATTATGCCGGGTAAGGAGATGGAAATACTTCTGCCATTGTATGCAAAGGTGGTGAGACTCCATTTATCACCTTCACTATTTTGCAAAGAGCTGCTGAAAGGAGTTAAGAGAGCAGAGGAGCTCTACCATTAAAAGTTGCAGTACTGAGTCTTTACAAAACCCACCAGGACTGTATGAAAAGAGGGACAGAAAAACAAGAGGCACCATATACATGGGGGAAGAGAGAAAAAAAGGACCACCTCTTAAAAAGTGTATGTAAGGAAGAACAGATGTGATGAAAGAAAAAAAAAATCAGTGAAGAGATAAACAGAAAGAGACCTGTAAGACCTATGATGGTATAGGATTGTATCTACTCTAACACAATAAAGAGGTGTATGAGTGTAGCAGGGAAGAGGCAAAATGCCGCCTTGGGTGTGAAACACCTGGTATGAGCTGGTCCCACCAGGGAGGCTGCTGTCTGCACCTGAGGTGAGCAGTTAGGAAGTAGAAAATAATTTCTTACCTTGTGGGTAGGACACAGAGATATTTTTCATTTGCACCTTCTTTTATTTTTCCCTGCTGCTTCAGTTGCACTTCCAACGTCTCACAGAATCACTGAAGAAAATAAACACAGAAACAAAAAGTTGAAGCAGTGCATCTTGGCATTTTATGAATCAAAACTTTGATATTTTTAATTCTAAACCAATTTTTCTAAAAAAAAACCAACTTTTTTTTTTTTTTTCCTGAAAATGGAAGCAGGATGCCCAGCCCAGCCCTCCCTTATATAGCAGGCATGACCTCAGTGTGGTATAGAATATCCCATTGCCTGATTTTGTTGTTTATCCCGGCTCTGGCCCCTTCCAGATGCTTGTGAACATTAACCCTATCCTAGCCAAACCCAGGACGCTCCCAAATGTAACCTTCAGCTCCATCCAAGAGGAAAAAAAAAAGTTTGCAGGTGTATTTTATGGTTAACCCATAATCAGCTGCTCATGCCACATGCTGTGTGGAGAGCAGCATGGCAGCGAGTGCTTCTAGGGCTGCATGACTTCTTGGAAGCGATAGCACATTTAGCAAAGAGGTATATCAGCAGCAGACGAGACCTCTCCTCAGTGCCAGGAATATAGTCCCTCTACATGGAAGCAGAGGACAGAATTCTTAATAAGCCACCCTCCCCGTCTTTTTAACCTCTTTCCATCTCAGCACTGTCTCAAGAGGCTTGTATGCTTCTCTTCCTGAGACATTTCCTTCATGCCAACCAATTTGACAGGGTAATTTTCTATACGTCCCTCACAAATATCTTCTGAGCCTGGGAAACGGTAGATAAGTGAACTGAAAGACCAGGAAACAGCTTGAGTGGCATGGACAGAGATGGCAAGAGGCTTTGAACCCTTTCCAGGGTTCCTCAGACAAATGTAAGGTTAAGGGCCTGTTGGGTTTGTTTGTGTTTTTTTCCCCCCCCCGGTGCTCTCCTTTCCCATGTGGAAGCAGATGCTTTGTTTAGTGGGCATGTAAATTACAAAGCTGTCAGGACATGTTTAGGCAACTTACACAGGCTCTGAAATCCAAAGGGGTTACAAATGCAGATGTCAGGTGCATCTAGGCAGAAAGAAACTTTCTCCAAATCCTCGCACTCCTCCTTATCTCATATCATGCAGAGGTGCACCATGTCCCCCCACTCTGCCTGCAGACTCCTTCCTTCCTAGGGAGGAGGCAGATCCAGGCATATTGCCCTTCCACCAAAGGAGTCGGGCTGGCAGGATGAGCCTACACCCCATGGAGCTTCCCTTTCCCTGTCCCTGCTGGCATTACTTTCACCCCAGGCCTTGGCTTCTCAAGAAGGGAGACAAAATTGCATTTATTTTCAGCCCATGGATGAATGATGTGGTCTGTGCCAAAACCAGACTGTTCCTGCAAAGGGACTGAGCCTGGGGCAGAAAATAATTAGATGAGACAGAAAGCCATGGAGAAACATGCTTGTTTTCTCTGGCTGAAAGGAGTTAGGAGAAGTGGCTTACTAACCCTAGATTAGGTCACACCATTTTACAACACAAACCCTTAGTCTTTTCTTTATGGCAATAGAAATGGCCAGATCTCTGGACTTGCTAAAACAAGAGGGGACATGAGCAATAGCCATTATTGTCTGCAGCTAGAAACTACCCAGCACCTCACCCTCTACCCACATCACTCAAGAATGACGACATTTTTGACTCTTCCTCTTACCAGCCTCTTCTGTGGACTTCCCCAAAGGGTCAAGTGTAGTCCAGTCCTAACACCAAAGGAAGAAATCTGTTCTTTCTTGACCCCACTCCCTGCCAAATGAGACAGTCTTGTTTCCAGGGCAGGAGGAGGAAGACAGTCTGAGGACAGCCAGGAGCTCCAGAGTGCTTTGAAGCTAGGAAGGCACTGTTTCCAATAGACTGATGAATTTAATCTGCCCTAGGCAAAGGGGGTCACCACAGAAAGTGTGTTGACACGGTTGATGGGTACACGTGTCCTGGTTCGAGTGGAAACAGAACTAATTCTGTTCAGTGATTTTACTTTTCAGCTCAGGGTCACAGGGTCAGGGCAGCCCCTCAGACCTACTCACCGCGGCCTAGCCCCTGCAGGCCTCGCGCTGGAGGGTCAGGCCCACACCTGGCCGTCGCTGACAGTGTGAGGCCTGCGGGGGCTAGGCCGCGACGAGTAGGTCTAAGGGGCCGCCCTGACCCTAAAGCATGACCACGAGTGAATTCCAACATGGGAGGCAAATTACAAATGAACGAGGGGAAGATAAGGGGCAGGAAATCCCATGGAAGTTGAGTCATGTGAGGAGTATAAATGAATACAGACCAGAGAAATACAACAGCTCTGTAGGAAAGGAGCAGGGAGTTTACAGCAGACACAAACTGAACATGAATCCTGTGTCCTGCTGTTGTGAAGAAAGCAAATATCCTGCTGAACTGTGTAAACAAAAGGATAGTTTGCCAAGCCCACGAAATAATTCTTCCACTTCGCTCGGAGTTGTCAGTGAGCCAACCTCAAGAGCCACAGTCATGTGTACCACCATAGGTGGCAAATCCTAATAGCGCTTTTAGAAAATCTCCAGGCCCACAGACTTTGTTTAGATATGGTAACTTCCACTGAATGGCAGCTTAGTAGCAGCAATTATATTCTTAATGCCAACAGCCTCCCCACTGATGGTAAATATATTTTTGCATTCTAACAGTTTACATAAGCATTAAGTATTTATTAGCCAAAGGAAGAGGTTAATACAAGGCATCTAACAAATTATGTTCCCTATTCAAAAGTACCATAACTACATAACATAATATTTTCTATTGGTTAAAGTATATAGATGCTTTAAAAACTAGGGTATATATTTCAAGCAATATATTAATTCTCCTCTTCCTACTCCAAGTCTTGCCTGAAATGATGATGAATAATTTCCTCCTCTTCAGGAGCTCAGGTTTAAAGCTAGTAGAACTCTCAGATACTGCATTCAAGTACACTTCCTTAGTTATCAGAAGACTGAACTCAATTACATTTCCAAGACTCAGAATTGCTGGGGGTGTTGATGACCAAGTCATCCAGCTCACATTTATTAATATCAGTTTTTTACCCCTAACTTGATGTACTGAGCACAATGACTTCACAGTGCAGAGATCCTCAACAAAACTCTCCCTGAAGGTTTGTACACAGCGCCTGCTGCATCTGTCTTGTATGGCAAGAGCTTACTTGTGTCAATTCCATCCCTTCTGACACAAAAAGTGGGCATCAGACACTCCGTTTTTAAAGTCAGCAAGGTTTCCTGTCACTTCTGAAGAAGCTGAGTGCAACGTCCCATGCTTCTGCAGTCTCAGAAGAAAAAGAACTAAAAAATCCATTGCTTATCTTCGTTCTCTTCACCTAAATATTAGGTCTCACAGGTTTGCCCTACTTGCAAGTGTACCAAAAGTGTTGCTGCCTGGTTGAGCACGCAGACCAGCCAGTGGTCTGTGTCTACAAGCGTGAAGGATGAATGCTGCCTTACCTATGTCACTGACTCGCAGTCTGCTCTGAGTTCCGTTTTTCCACTGCATTTTTTGAGGGAGATTGCTGTTGACCCAATTCAGTGCAGAGGATATCCATCTTCAACACCAGATATAACTGATTCGTACCCATCATTTGAGGCACAGATGAGAATTTAAATTTCTTCAAGGACACATTGAAAGAATTGTGTTTACTTATTGTAAAGAAGAGAAGATTGAGCACAAACAACTCTCTTGGGTCATATAGAAAACTGCTGCAAAGAAAGGAGTTAAATTTTGTCTGTGTCCATGGTCGCTAAAGAAATAATGCATAAAGAAATAACGGGGATGAACATAAGTGAGATAGCATCAGATTAAATATTAGAGAAATTGCTATCAGTAAGGAGAGCAAAGCATTGCAATAGGTTTCCTCTTTCACTGCAATTTCTTGTAGAATTACTCTGTTCTCCAAGAGATTTGGAGGGGACTCTCCCACTCCTGGAACTTCTCCGATAGGCTGACAAAATTCACAGTTAAAAGTCTTCCGTAACAACAGACCGGAACTGGAAGACATGGTCGTATCTGATTTGGAAGCCGCTCTCTTCGTGAAAGGTAAGTTATTCATTGATATATTTTCTTTGAAAAACCACCTCCTAAGCCATATCAGACAACACTGAGAGCCTTCAAGCTCTCTGTGTCTTTGAAAATTTCTTCCTTAGACAGATGGTACTGAGGTCCTTAGCAAAACTGAGGCGCTTAACTTGCTTCAGTCTCACTGAATGTGGCCTTCAGCCCTGCAGTCTCATCAGTGTCAAGAGACATTAGCCTCCTAAGATTCGAATACCTGAAGGCATTTAGCCTTTCCAGCACAATCCAAATGACTGAGGCGCCCGAGGCTTAATTGCAAAACTGATTTAGACCTAAAGTCCTAGAACTAAAGGACTTTGAAAGAATATGAGACCTTTTAGGCCCAGATCCTCCAAGATAAGAGGTATTTCATCTCCAATGATTTCACTGGAACGAGATGCTAAATGCCATCAATATTGTGTATGTTAAGTGTCTTTCAAAAATAAGACTTTGTTTCCTGAATCACGCATGTGCTTTTGAAAATATGTACACTGACCTTTATTTCAATGCTTTCAAAAAAATCCTCAAGAGTGTTTTATTTTTATCCGTCGGCTCTGTTAAAAACCCCGGAGCTCACAACGGCCTATGCAGAAACTCAGAACACAATACACGATGTTTAGTGTTAGCTAGAGTTTTGGGGTTTTTTCTTAAGTTTTGTTTCTTCTCCAGGTTTTATGGAATTTATCAGAATTTATGTTCTTCTACTTGTAAATAAACACCCTGCTGCCATGGCAGTAGATGGTCTATAAATCAGGGGAATAAAAGGCCTGATTCACCCGGGTGAAGGCAGCATAGGAAGCTCCTGGGTGTTTCCTCTTGGTTTAGCCTAGCTTTTGAGAGCATCACTTGAAGCGTCTTACTTTGCCTTACACAGTGAGTAAAGTGTTACAGCTACAGTTATATTTTCTGTTTTTTTTTTTCATTAACGTTCTGGTCCTCTCATAGCTTTGGAGCATCCTTGTGGGATTGCTTGGAAGCACTAAAAGTTAAGAGTGGCATCTAAACATTATCGAGGACATTCTGTTGTCAGCTGCTTCTTCAGCTTAGGGAGTACCCAGCAGCAGCAGCACAGGCGCAGGAGCAGAAGAGCAAAGGACCTCCTAAGCCTGCTGATGCAGAGTCACTTCCAGCACAGGGTGTCCAATGGCATCTCTGTGAATAATGATGCAAATGGCCACAGTCTCAATTTCAAAAAGGTTATTATGGTTTTTACCTACTGCCTAACTCTTTTCCTCTTCAATCCTCTGTGTTCTGAGAAATCAAGGACTGCTGCTACCTCTCGGTAGTGATTTGTTCCCATCTGCTCCCCCGAACCTTAACATCCCTTCCAAATCTGGGAAACCATCAGTGTGATTGTTCAGAAACTCATGCTTGCACTAAAGCAGTTGTGAAGGAAGAAGCCCTTGTAGTGTTGTTGTTGTTGGGTTTTGGTTTGGGGTTTTTTTGGTTTTTTTTTTTTCGGTTGGATTTCTTGTTTATTTTTTGTTTGCCCTTTTTTTTTTTTTTAACTGATTATTAACTCTAGTGGAGGGCAGCTCACATAACTTGAGTGTGGGAAGTGATTTACAGTTTCCATCTACTCATTACTGTGAAATGCTGACCTGCAAATTTCACAGGCGTTCCCACAACCTCTGAAGAACTACTCCAGCAGGATATAAATACAGCCATTCCCTCTGCTGTCTGTGGTATTGAGGTAGCTTTTCAGCTTATCAGCAAGGAAAATAGTGTACGCATTGGGTCACTGAGAGACCAGAGATCTCATATCTTCAAAATTATACACACTTGCATGAAAATTACCTAGGCCGGGACTATGATTTCAGGCCTATTTTCTCGTTGAGCTTCATCTACACAGTCCAAGGATTTAAATGGGATTTTACTGAACCTGTGCTGACTCTTCGGCGTAGAGAAACTTTCTGTGTGAATCAGCTATTGCTGCAGTGATTTTGTCCTCTAGATATTGAGATTTATCTTACCCATACTGGCTCAGATAATGTGTCATATCCATCATGTGCTGGTCTCGCATCCTCATGGTGAGTCTTGAAATAATAAAATGCCTGAGCTAATCAGAGGAACCTAACTCCCTTCGGCAGTAGCAGAGTTAAAGCAAAAAGGGCAGTATGGGAACTGTCTCTGTTCTTTCAGTAACCCTGTTTCTTTTCTGCCTGTGTTACCATTTCTGATAAACACCTTTGCACTTTTCCCTGCATGACACCTTCAGCTTTCAATAGGTTCCCATTAAAATCCGCAGTTCACTTTACATTATTTTCCTCCAAAATCACAGTAACGCCATCAGTGATACGGCACGCCCCAAATCCTTGACTCTGGCACAGCAGCTCTCCGGCCATTGTTACTGAGCTCTTCATTGCTGTCTCGCAACCCTGCACACTCAGGGTAGCAACTGTGGTTTTCTTTTGTGTTTCTACACCACTTAGCACAGTGGAGTCCTAGTTGAGAATTAGGCAGGATGGATAGATCCTCCCACGTTACAAAAAACAAAAAATAATTACATTGGAAAGAAGGAAAATGTACAGCAGAAATAGCTGCATTGTCAGTTGATGAAAGTCAGAAGGATGGTATTAAATCTGCCCTCCTACAACATGCTAGAGTTAATTTGGGGTCTGTGGGATTTTTAAGAAGAAACACAGCCTACTTTTCTGAATAATTGGACAAAAGGATTCTTGCTAAAATGTACTAAATATACAGAAAGTACAAAAAAAATAGAGATTAAAATTTAACTAAATTAAAATCTCGAATAAGCATTTGGGGGGATGGGAGAGAATCTCTGCTCCTCCTGAATTTACATAAAACCTTTTAATTAGGGTTTTTCATTAAAGTCCCAAGGTAACTCCAAACATTTTCTTTGGGAGAATGGAAGAAGTTAAATGCTGAATTGCGTCTCAGTGACCGTATTTACTGAAATTAATCCCATTTGTTTTGACAGAGACAACACACACACATATGTAGTCGAGCACAGGGAAATCTGCAAGAGCTGAGAAAGACTAGGACTGCCATCTCTGAGGGAATGGGCCTTGCACTGGACACCAGGGCAGCCCTTGGCTCATCCTTTGTGTCCTGGCAGGCTTTTCCAGCTGCACAGTTGGGTTTGCCCTGGGTCCTTTTTTTCAGTTCTCTCTCCCTTTTCCCATTGTACGGCTGGGAAAGAGAGATTCATCTGTGAAGTCCTCAAATGTGGAGGTCCCTGATGTGGCTTTTTGGGAGCCACTTGTACTAAAACCAGTGAGTGAAACTGGAGTAAGGACCTCCCCCACCCGTGTGTGAGGGTCCTTCTCAAGAATCAGGCACCGGTGGGCTTGAGGGGGATCCCAATACTGTGCTGATGAGACAAGACAGTACTTGCCAAAGGAGAGCTCCAAGCTTTGGCTGAATGAGGTTTAGCAGAGAGGTGGGGAAGGGGAAATAATGTGGTAAAAATGCCATGTAGGGCGCTGGACTGATCTAACGACTGCTGCAGAGGCTGTTGTTGTTCCTATATATAGGCTGTTTTCATGCTCTTCAGGCTTACACTGTGTTTTTACTCACCTGAGCTTCGTGTAAAAAGTCACTGAAGCAGAAACTGAAAAGCCAGTTACTACTAGCTTCTCCAGCAGAGAGCTATTCTTCCCCAGTGAATATTTAAATATATTTCCTTATAAAAAAGCAGATCCAGAAGAGGCTGTGAGGGAGTGTAATTCCTTATTGCCCTGTAAGGCTAGAGGTAAGGGCTGGGCTGAACATCTCGATCTTAAGAAGTGGACTGAGAATGTCCCTGAAATAAATTTCCTTTAGGAACGTCCTTTTCACTGAAGCATAGTGGTGAATCCCCCTCCATGAATCCTGCTAGATCTATTCCATTTTGTAAGGAACGGTGTCAATAAACGGAGATGCAGATCACATGTTCAGGCCCAGTGGAAAGAAAACATAGCCTAGCCTTACATCTGAGACTAGTCTGGTTGCAAATGAAGCCCATATCACTAAAGCTTGGAGCTACAGGCAGGATGTGCAATGGCCATGGGTAGCACTCTTTCTGAAACTTCAGGAGACAGAGATACTGCCACAAGAGGTAGCTATTAAATTCCCCGTGTTTGAGTGTACAGAGCCCTGGCATCTGCAGGGTGAGGTCCTGAGATCTCTGCTACAAGAAACAGGATAAATAAGCACGCTTTAAACTCTCCTTTCTGTGGCTAGACTTTTCTGCTACCCAAGCTAGTTTCCCTAGCAATGATCACTCTGATACCACTACCCAACACCACCAGCACACCACTGTCAGCAGTGCAAATAGACGTTCTGTAGCAGTGTGCTTGCAGAACCACGTAGTATGCAAAGGAAAAATTCATCTTGCTTGAAGTATGGCTCTGTAATACCATACGTGTTCTTATGACGGCCCAAATCGCTCCCGTCTCACACAGAGGCAGACATGAGAACCACGTTCACACCAGCACAAGATCCTGCAACAGGATAACCAGATGCATGTAGCACCATTCCCAGGCTAAATGGCCAGCTTCTCAGCTGTCCCCAGCTCTTTCCTGCCACTTCCAAATCTGCTGCTGGCTTGGAAAGCACTTGCCCTGTGCTCCACTGATTTGTATACACACCTCCTATGAAAGACAAGGAAAAGAAGGATCTCAGCATGCAGGTAGAGAAGTTGTCCCTCAAATGAAGCTTTCACTACAGCAAAGACATCAGTAACAGTTTTCTTCAGTAGCTTTGTTAACATTAAAGAAGAGAGGATGGAGGAGCCAGCACTGCCGCCTTTGTATGGTTAAAAAGGCAATCGACCTCTGATGGGGGAAAGGAAACGGGAAGCCATGCTGTGGTTATCTAGCCTCATAAAACCTTTGGTTTGCTAAGAACTGCTGACCAGGGGCACAGCGAGAACTGTGAACAGCACCACTACAGCACAGCAGCATCCCTAAAAATGCAAGTGCTGAAACGTGGCTACTGTGTCTGTAAGTGCATATCCCTGGCTTTAAGAGACTCAGCAACTTCAGGGAGGGGTTCCCTGGGTTAATCCAGGGTAGCGGTTGCCGGTTTGTCTGCAAAGTTTGTCTGCAGGGAAATTCCTTGTAATGCTTTGCCCCGCAGCCCCAGCTATGAGATGTGACACGAGGGTAAGGTGGGTGGAGGTGGGCAAGGCAGAGCTGCGGTATTTGCCTGAAGAGCACTACATTACTGCAGTACCATCATCTGACAGAAATACAAAGGAGATGCTCTTCTGTCACAGCGAAGGGGGAGTGGATAATTGCACCACAGGGACATCGCTGGGATCCAGCCATTTGTAGTTAATCAGAATTCTTCATCTGATGGGTAAACTTTTATTTCCTTTATGACAAGAGGAAAAATTGACTTAGGATACAGCGAGGAGATACAGTAAACACACCAGTTTGGAAGGCCTGTGGATGCAAGCTAAGAAGTGTGTGAAGGAATCATTTGGCAAGCTTGTTTTGAGGTGGAAACGCCGAGTGCAGAAAGTCTGCTGCTGCTCTTAATGTTGAGACTGGTCAATGCGTCTCTCACTATGTCCCTGAGATGGATTGTATTTTAATAGCCTTGGCTTCCATAGTGAACAAGCTTAATGCTCCACCTGACAGATGATGCTTTGCTGGAAGGCTGGCAGCTCCTGCCAGGGCAGCATCTTGCTGAGGCAGAAGTGTGGTGTCAGCAGGAGTGTAGAGTCCAGCTCAAGGTGTCCATCTCTCTTGTACACACACACACACACACACACAGAGCCTGTGTTAGCAGAGGGAGGAGGAAAGCAGCAAAGTCCTACTAAACAGGCACGGGTGTCCGGTGCTATAGCCCCTCACACCCTGGCTGCTGCAGCTGGAGTTTCAGCTTCAGTGAGGATCACGGTGGAAACTGGCCTGCTCTGTCCACACAGGAGTGGCTGAAATCAGGACAAAGCCAAAAGCAGAAGGTACCCTGCAGAAATCTTCATCTGCCATGCGGGACATCACAGCCATTTCTCCAGCCGAGCCCATTCTCACCTGGAGCAGTTTCTCTACCCTGATGGTGGAGTTCCCTCAGCAGTAACCTACTGTACCATGCCAGAAATAATATTTAATTGTTACCACCCAACAGCATCTCCACAGACCAAAGGGAGTACATCTCTGCTGAGAAAGGTGGAGAGACTGTTGATCCAGTGTGTGGTATTCATGACCTGCAGTGTGCATCACAGCACGTGAAACACCATCGATCTCTCTGCCTACTGGGCATCACATACCCTGTTTATTTCCTCTCCCCAGAAGGGAAGTTCCTTGCTACAGGAGTTTGCAGGGAAATAGCATGGAAACAGCAAAGAGAAATCCAAGTTGCCAGGTTAACTACCTTTTGTATTCTTATGATTGACAGGTTTATGAAATACTTCTAGACATCTAAGAAGCCCGGAGCAAGGCTCTTACAATGAGTGTCATTATGGCGAAAAAAGTAAATTAATCTTGCTCACATATTCACAGAGACCTGCAGCCTTACGCTCGATTATTTATTTATTATCCTCATTTCCTGGGGAAACAAGCCTTATGAAATTGTACTTCTGCCTGCTGCTTCCCCACCTCCTTCCCTGCTTAGCTTTAAGTCATTGTCTAATTTCAAAGAACCTTTAAGGAGGTTTCAGAGATACGAAACTCCTATGCCTTTGTAAGAAGGGCTGGATAGAGGAAAGGGTTCCAAATCAATGTCACCATAGAAGGAAAGGTGTCAAAGCGGGCCCTACAGTTCCCTGCTTTGCTCAGCTCGCCCACGCAGGTCTGCTGCAGGACGACCTTCCCTCTGCCTAGCTGCCAAACTAGGTACACGGGAGGGGGATGTCAGTCTCACGATGCAGTCAAGGGTGCGGGCAGGCTATGGAAAGCCAGGTAAGCAATGACGTTACAGGAATTGGGAAGGCAGGGAGTTAGTGGGGGATGCACAGAAGCAGAGGTATAAATGCGGGGCCTTCCTATTCCTGCTGTTCTGAGTGCATGCTATCTGCGGTGCTGCCAACAGCACTAGCTGCATCCCAACCTGAGGAGCACAGGCTAAAAGACCATCCCTACCCCAAAGAACTGCCCACCAAAAGCTTGCCTGCCACTTCTGTGGAGTGATTTAGACCTTCCAAGGCAAAGTTTAAGATCATCACTGATCAAAATCATCTAAAGAAACCTGCTGGCTTCAGCTGGGCTGTTTCCCAAATCAGGTCACATACCTTGTTGAATCAAAGACTTGCAGAGTGAAGCGAGGAGTGAGGTGGCATTGTGGTAATTACCCCGCGCAGGCGTAAGTGGCCATTAATCCTATTTGGATGCCTGGGTAGTAAAGGCCTGTGCGGTTAAATAGCGTGTTGCTAGTTCCAGTAACAATACAGGGAAGTACAGGGCAATATTTCAGATAATGAGGCAATCTTATCTCCTTGTCAAAAGTAAAACCTGAAAATTTAAAGGATCCTATTGTATTTTGCCTGAAAGAAAAAAGGAGCTAGAAGAGACTTGATTGAGGTATTCATAATTATATGAGAAACAGTGAAAACTAATCAGTCTGTGCTTTTTATATTGTCACATAATGCAAGAACAAGGGGACTCTTAAAATGTAAATTAATAAGCAGTACATTTAGCGTTCAAATGTATTTAGTGAATCGTGTTACAATTACAGTATATATAAATAATCCACCAATTTCCATAAAACTATCTGATAAAATTTGCCCATAACAATAGTTCATTTCCCAATTCACTTTTCATTATTTGAAATCCTTTAGAAACCCAAGGGAAGCTGTGGGCTGGGGATTGTAAAAGGCTGTATATTTAGAACAAATCTGAGAAGCGGACTGACTTGTGCAGCATGTGCTCCCCTTCAGAAATTCACAGCCCTAGGAAGTTAAGGACACTAATGCAGAGTCTGGCTAAAAGGAAGGGAAAAAAAGAGCCCACACTGGATAATTTTATGACCATTAGTAACATTTGTATCTATACAAGCTAAGATAATTATAATGGTAATCATATCTCATGCTTCAGAGCCTAAAGTGATTGCCTGCAGAGGCCAGGGAAGCCTTGGAGAGTTTCCATTGAAAGGAAGATTAGAAATGCCTAAGATTATGTGGTCATATTGGACATAGCAGAAAGAAGATACTTACTTCCCCTTTTAGAAGCTTTCCCCTTCTCCTTTCTGGAAGAAGATACTTACTTCCCCTTTTAAAAGCTTTCCCCTTCACCTTTCTGAATTGTTTTTTTTCTTTTTTTTTTTTCTTTTTTTTTTTTTTTTGCTTTTCCCATCTATTTTGTGCCTGAATCTTGCTGGTTTTCCCCAGATCTGTTTCCCAGTGTCTCAGTCCATTCCTCTCTTGTGCTTGTCTCATTCATCCCCAAGGATGTCAGCCCTCCAGTGAGAAAAGGCTATCCTTGCATCCAGCATCCTTGACCAGACTTCATTAGCAATCCCTGTCCTGACTCTGGTGCTCCTCAAGTGACATCAGCTTGTCTCTTCTCTTTGCATGCAAGTATCTCCCTCCATCATGACAGCATTTTCCAACAAGCTTCTCCAGGCTGTCATTATCTCTGTATCCCATTTTTTCCACTGAGTAGGACCCGCAGTAATCACGATACTAGTATCAGGCAGGACAGTCTCGTTTTACAGATTATTCACCCTTAAAAAAACCAAAGGAAGTGAATAAGGAATCAGAAATGTTGCCCTTAAACCACTGCAAAAGTTGCTTGAGATCTGATCACCTGGTCTCTTCCTCCTTTCCCATCCTTCTGCCTTTTTGCACCTTCACTGCACAATGATCTCATGTGGGGCCAGATTCAGATAACCTCTCTAAGAGAATTTTAGAGATCTCCACAAAGAAAGGTCTCCACTGAATTCAGTGACCCAAGATGTGCAACAACAGGTATAAGAGAATGCCAGTAATCAACCTCAGATGAAGAAGACGTGGTCATTGTCCATACTTACAGAGAAACGAGACAGGGAAGAAATGATGTCCTTTTATTACTCTGTGCCACCTGCTCATGGTGAAGCAACAGTGTGAAGGACAATTGACAACAAAGGGCTGCTATTTCCCCCTCCATGCAAGGAAGATGGAAGTACAGACAGAAATTTTATTGCCTCCTGTCACACAATAACTGAGTTTTCTGATCCTGTTGGTGGTATTTTAAGGAAATTTCAGCCTCTGGTTACTCTCTTGCTAGGAGCAGCAATCAAGTTGTGACTTTTTGAGGCTGTGTGTGCATAGCAAGACTAAGGAGCAGGCCATGAACACCTTGATCCCTTTGAGCCGTTTGCTTTCTGCCTTAGCTTTTAGCTAAGGTTTCATACGAGCTCAAATGATCACCTCTTGTGTTTAAGAGCAGAAGAGCTGTTGATAGGCCTGGATCATACTTCATCCATTTGAATGCCCTGAAGAGGAGCCTGGGCACACACTGAGGTGCTGAGCAAGCCCGGGGCTTCTCCTCTGCAAACTGTGGTGTCAGCCTCCTCACACAGGTCTGCAGACACCGATGGTCAGCAATGCTGATCTGGAAAGAGGGTAGGGGTGACAGCTTAGCTGACAGCACATACATAGCGTGGGATGTTGCCGAGCTCTCGGTCTGCTCCTGCATACATTGCTCCTGAGCTGGAGTTTATCCCAAAGCTGAGACTGAGCCCAGGCGCTTAGGAGAGCTCTGAGAAATTTATTTTCCCTGTGAGTGAGGTAGTTCACTTTGGACACTTCAGAAGAAGAAGAATAATAGTTTGAGACCCAGAAGCAGCTGCTATAAAGGTATAGAGAATTACAAATGGCAAAAGGAATACCAAGAAAGCACTGCTAGTCAGCCTTTTTGGTAATCAAAAATAAATTGGTGGCCATTGGATGAAATTACAAAGCAACACATTGTGAGTGGGTGAAAGGTAATATTGTTTACAAAAGGTGTGATTAAACTATGATATTCACTGCTCCAGAGATTGAGAGGTATGGCTCCCAGGTTCTAGAATTGATTCAGCATTTATATAAATAAAAAGAACATCTGCAAGGACACTAGCTAAATACAATTACAAGGGCTATCAATCCCCATGCTTTAGGGCATGGTTACCTGCTGAAGTCAGGAAGAAACTTCTTCATGGTATAGCACTAAAAAGTACAAAGCATTATTGGTCATTGATGGGTATTGGATACCTTATTAGATGGTCCTTTAGTCTGTTCCACCGTGCAATTCTTTTGTTGACTCATCACAAATCACTGAAGCATTTAGGTGCGTGCTTAAATTCCATTTTGGAATCAATAGAAATTAAATATGTGCATAACTGTAAGTGCACGATTAAGTGCTGTCCAGAATAGATATATTAAGCAGCTACTTAATTTTTTAGGGATGTTGAAGTGGTTTTTGATACTGGACTGATGTTCCCATGCCCAAATCACGCACCATCTGTCTATGGAGTTGGGACGTGGTAGACATTCCTCGCATGGGAATGGATTTCAACTGGAGAAGGTTCTATAAAAGTATAAACAGAAGGTTGAGTGTTGTTGACAGTCCTTCTCAAACATTGCTGGCAGCTGGATAAAGGCTTGACAGATACAGGAGACCGGGGCAACTGATGTGGCTGAAGGATAAATGTTACCACAACCCCGGGTTCTTGCAGCTTACTCAGTTAAAAGGCTACTTAAAATACTGCCATAATGGTGGGAGAAGTTCCTGCCTGTAGTTCTGTCTTCCCTGTTTTTCTGACTGGACTGATTGCTCCTTGCAGAGTGGCTGCAGCAACTCCAGGGGTAGCTGGGAGAGATTCAGTGATGTGCAGCAGGCAGTAACTCTTCCTTCCAAAAGCTGAGCATTCAGCCTGAGCAGTGCTTGTAGGAACCTACATGCTGAGATCAAGGGAACATTTCCAAGGACTTACGGAGGAGCTGAAACTAGACCTTTACAAAATACTAAATAATTAAATCAGACCTCATGTAGAGGTAAAATAGACCTCTAACACTTAAGAATTGGCACTTAATAGCACACAGAAAGACATAATTTTCAGTCTGTACGGGTAGATATTATAGATCCATGCTAATAAGGAAAACCATAAATTGAGGGATTTTTCTTAAACAGCTTTTCTCCCCCTGATCGCTAAGCATAAAAGTAAAGATGCTGTCTGGTGTAGTCAGACATACGTTTTGAATTGCTATTTGCTTCCAGCTTCATCGGAGATAAAATTTAAACTGCTTAGTTTAAATGCACAATCTTAGATGCCTATAAAAGACTGACTTGCAGCAAGTGCTAAGCAGATGCTTTCTGCAAATCTGTTCTAATGTAATTTTGAGTTCAGAGTTCAGAAGTTACCCAGCCTGGTACCTGATCAAACTGTTAAGCTTCTGTGATGAAACAGCTGGCTTGGTGGGTACAGGAAGAGTAGTGGGTATTGTCCGTGTAGACTTCAGTGAGTCTGTTAGCACTGTCTGCCATAAAATCCTCATAGATGAGCTGTTGAAAAATGGGCTGGATGAGCAGACAGTGAGGAGGTTTGAAAACTGGCTGAATGGCTGAGACCAGAGAGTTATGATCAGTGGCACAAAGTCTAGTTGGAGGCCAGTAACGGGCAGTGTCCCCCGGGGGTATGATCCTGTTTAACATCCTCGTTAACGATCTGGGTAATGCAGCAGGTTGTACCCTCAGTGACTTTGCAGGTGACACAAAACTCGGAGGAGTGGCTGATCCACCAGCAGGTTGTGCTCTCCTGGAAAGCAAACTTGAAATGCTGGAGACATGGACTGACAGGAACCTCATGAAGCTCTACAAGTTACTCAAGGCACCAGTAAATTCTGGGGGTGACTTGGCTAGAAATCAGTGTGGCAGAAAAGGACCTGGGGGGTCCTGGCAGGCATCAAGTTGAACATAAACCAGCAATATGTCCTTGCAGCAAAGAAAGCTAATGGCATCCTGGGCTGCATTAGGAGGAATGTTGCCAGCAGGTTGAGGGAGGTAATCCTTTTACTCTGCTCAGCACTGGTGAGGCCACAACTGGAGTTCTGGGTACAGTTGTGGGCTCCTCAATAGAAGAGAGGCATGGACACACTGGAGAGTCCAGTGAAGTCTGCTGTTTATGGGACTGGAGCACCTCACGTATGAGGAAAGGCTGAGGGAGCTGGTATAGTTTAGCCTGGAGAAGAGAAGGCTCAGGTAGGGTCTCATTGATGTATGTAAACACCCAAAAGAAGGGTGCAAAGAAGTGAACCCCTTTTTTCAGTGGTGTCCAGTGAAACAAGGGGCAGTGGGCACTAATGGAAGCACAGGAGGGTCCCTCTGAACATGAGAAAACACTTTTTTACTGTGAGGGTGACCAAGCACTGGCACAGGTCACAGAGGGAGACTGTGACGTCTCCATCCTTGCAGATATTCGAAGACTGTCTGGACACGGTCCTGAGGAACCTGCTCTAGGTGGCTCTACTTGAATAAGGGCATTGGACAAGATGACCTTCAGATGTCACTTCCAATCTCAGACATTCTGTGATAACCAACAGCCACAGGCACAACTGCATCGCTTATCATACGCTCTTTGTTTAAGCCACCAAAGAGGGGGTTAAAATCCTTCTAAAGGTGTTTCTGTTCCTCCTGAGATGATTCCCTTTAGCCTTTGGGAAGCTCTATTGCGCTGGCAGCTCCCTTGCACGTGTAGTAGTCTCTGTACTCTTAGTAATGTGTTCCTGAAATTCTAACCCATTCGCATTTGCTATAGGACAGTATGTAAATTTATGCTCTCCTTTCAAGATGGGATTTATAAGGGCAGTATTAAAGTGTTTACTCAGCACTTCTACGGCATTCATGTTTCTGCATCCCATCAGAAAGAGCTCTACACAACTTTCATCTTCGTCTCTCATTTTGTGAGAGGGCTGCAGAAGTTCAGCACTCTCTGGGTTAACACTCAGCGCAAGTGAAAATCTTTATCTCACAGTGTGTGGGGCAAATTGGATTTGAAATGGCTACAGAGGGTCATCAATTCTTCAAATGGACATAGCGTGAGTCTCCCATAAACTGAAACATAGCCGGTGCTGCGCAGATTCATCTGGAGAAGTTATTATTAGGGAACAGGGGGTGTTTTCAATGCAGGAATGTAATTTATCATGACTAGGTTTTGTTAGGAAGGAATTTAGACACTTTCTGTTACTACAACTTAATAAGTCATTTTATCAGCATATTTATTTCCTTGACTGCTGACATCCCAGCAACGCTCATAACCTCTTACTATCACATGGCAGGAAAACAACTGACAAATAAAGAGAAATCATTGTGAACTCACTAAAATTGCATATTCCATCTGGGAAGCTTGGGTAACACAGTTCAGTAACAAAGCAGGGTTCATTAAAGGTATACAGGCCTCACGAAATCCCAGCCAGCTGCCTAGCCTAGGGGAAACCGGCAGCAGTGTTTCTGCATGCAGAAGAGGCAAGGATCCTATGGGGAAGGCCAGGGTAAATGACAGCAGACCTGAGCCTCCCTGCTTTGCTTCCCCCCCCCCCCCGCTAAAACGCTGGAAGACTTAGACAGACATCTACCTTACCCCATTTAGACCTCCAGACCTCGGCATAACCTGGAGTTGCAAGCAGATGCTTGCTTCCCTTAGAAAAATCAGCTCCAATTAGGTCTTGCAAGATCAGCTTCTCCTGGTTCAGCTCAGGTCTGCTATTGTTAAATAATTGACTACTTATTTGGCAAGTACTTTATATCTTTTCCTTTCCCTGCATCTCCAACCATACACACAAACAGAAGGGCAATTAAAAGTGCATTTACCTGTGACCCTCAGGGATTGCCACGTGCTGTGAGAGTCAATATATTTTGCTTCTATTAGACTAGCAAAGAAGCAAATTCCAGGGTTTAAGAGCACTAAGGAAAAGTAACATGCAGCCAGAATAGCCCGATCTCCAACCTGGAGACTATATGCAGAAAACTCCAAGCTTCTCTTCAGTTGCTGTAATGAACAAACACAGTCTTGGGAAGGGAAACTACAGCCCCCAGCTGGAAGGGCTTTGTAAATCAGAGACAACTCCTAAAGCCGTGAGAAAACCGCACAAGTTCAGAAGGGATCTTCCATTTCCTCTGACAACCACAAGAGAGTCAGCAGGTGGCCATGCCCCCTCCCAGACAGAAACAGCTCGACAGGACAGCCAGGAGGACAGGAGAGGAAGAATCCCTGTTATAAGCACAGGGTCAGATTTAGCAGGATGTGGTACCAGGCCCTGTGGAGGACAGCCATCCTTCCCGACCCTCTCATCGCTCCCCACATGTTGCAGGCCCTGTGTACAGACACTAGTTCTTGTAGGACCAGATGAAAATTTCCCAGTTAAATATTTTTATACTGGAAAAATCACAGTCAGGTTTTTGTTTTTGTTTGTTTTTGTTTTAATGAAGCAGAGAGTGTAGGTAGAAAGTTAATGCTTTCCTTAAGTTTTATTTTTCATACGCCAGTCAAACTCCAGGAAAACTGAAAGGCTGGCACGGAAAGAATCACTGAATGAAGGGACATAATTTTGTAATTCTGATTCCTAAACTGGAAAGGAAAATATAGTCAAGGGCAAGATTTTTTTTTTTTTAATTCCTAGGAAAATCCTCATTTCTGGAAAAGTTGTCTTTGGAAGGAGAACTAGAAGTGCTTTTGCAGCCAGCACATCTGCACTGCAGCTGTCTCATGTTCTCTCTGATCACATAGGCATACAACACGAGGGACAAGCCTGGACAGCTGGGGAATACCCCTGAAGATTATTGAACAGATGATAGCTGCCTGAACCTTTCTTTGATGCTTATTAGCAAAGAAGAAAAGAATCTACTGAAGGATAGTCACCGCCTGTTGTTGTCAAGATCGGTCAGGGCACAGCAGCAACATGGTCTTGACAAAGCAGTATAGAAGAATGATCTGCCACCTTTGGTAAGAGGCACGGAATCGAACAAATCAATGAGGTTTCAAGTACTGAAAGTTATTTTGCAAAGGTTGAAACATCTGCAGAGACCCAAAGAGCACCCCAATCCCTCTCTTCCACCTCTTCATTCAGCTTTCCCACAAAACAAAAATCCAAGGGTATACATATGCCTTCAGTACGTGCACACTGTGAGCACTCTAATCTGCAGGCTACATCACCTTCCTAATGTCTAAAAACATAAAAAGAAAAGGCAGAAGGAAACCCAGCCTGGAGAAGACATGATGTCTTTCTGCTCTTGCAGAGCCAGTCCTTGCATCCCCATTCTGAGGCTACTTGTTCAAAGACGAGAACTGTATCAGAAAGGTATCTGTTTCCTACGAGCAGCACCTTGGATTTAACAGCAGGTTAAGTTAAGGTTAACAGATGGTCAAAGCCTCACAGTCAGTATGGTCATCAAAGAGAAAAGCTCTTCTTAATCTTGAAGCTGCTAAAGCAGAATATTTCCAAACATTGCATTCAGCCCCTTCTTCGTGGTCTGAACATTGCTCTGTGGAAAGCAATGAACAGGCGAAGTCCCAAGAGGAGCCCTTCTGGGTGGCAGACCCTCTGTGAAGCTGGGCCAGCTGGAGGGATTCTGGCTCAACACTGGACTTAACTTGTTTAGCTTTTTTGACTTCAGTGAAGTTACTGCTGGTTTCACACCAGCAAAAGCAGAGTTGGAGGCAGCGTGAAAACAATCAGCAAGAAGGGGAAATGATAGATCAATCTTCATTCAGTGTGCACAGGAATGCTCAAATATAGTTACGAATGCCATTTACTACTAGTACAGCACTAGTTATACTTTAATATTAGGTATTCATAAGTAAGCGATCATTTCTTGCGGTACGTTGCAAATAGCTTCTTACTTTTCCTTCCAGGCTGAAAGCTGACTGGTCAGAAATGCCTTTTTCTCATCATTAGGCTCTGTCTGACACTCAGTGTCATTTCGGTTTTAAAGAAAGCATCTGTGCTGAGCTACACTACCAGGCTACAGGAGGGTGAGAGAGAAGAGCAGGAAAGAAGGGGACTGTGCAGGTTATATCCACCTGCCAGTGTAAAGGCTAACCCTGAGCCAGCTTTATTTGTCTTTTCAAACCACTTCATGTCAGATAGCAGGACTCATGTCAGAGCACGGGACCCCTGCACGCAACAAACGGGGGAATTAATGTTCTCTGTGTGGCAGGGATGGCAAAGGGTGGTGTGGCATTTGTGACAGCTTCCCTCATCCCAGGGAATTCACAGCACAGTTTTATATCAGTTCAGAGTGAAAACTAAGAACAGTAGGAGAGGCAGTGCTAGAAAGCTTTGGCTTTGGGTGCCTGTATCTGACGCCAGGACATTGTCCTCGCAGGATATTTACCATGTACATAATTAAACCCTTAAGTGCCAGCTGAACTGGAAATCATGCTGTGTGGTGCCTCTCCTACCGTCTGAATGACTGTTAGACAGTTGGCTCTGTTTTGACACAAAATGCAGTCCATCATAGGCCCATTCATCTGTCATCTGTTGCCTGCTTGTCTCTTTTCCCATTTAGTTGTGTACAAGATGAAATGTTTTCCTCCTGCTGCTTGTCTGGTTTTTTTAACACTTCATTTTCTTTGCTGTTTTTTATGTACCCACAATGAAACAGCCACACAGAGTGGCACTGCGGGCCCTAATTGTGCACTGAAGCTGTACTGGCCTAAGAAATAAACAGCCATCTTCGTATTTTTCCTTTCTCTTTCTCATTACAAAGTCGAAAAGCACGTATTATTAATTAGACTTCAGTCTCTGCCCCCTCCCTTCACTTAAAATAACTAGTAGAAGAGCTGGGGAAAAGTTACCCGGCATTGTTATACATTCATTACCTTGACATATTAAGCAGAGAGCCAAAGTAATGATAGAGTAACGCAGCCAAAGAAAATTACCTGTATTATATTGTCACAGGCGATTGAGATGCAGTCAGTTACATGTATACAAACCACAGGAATTGTTTAAAGAGCAAGTAATTACAGGGCCAGGGGACGAAGAGTTTTAGATAAATACTCTCGTGAATTATTTACTGAAAGACCATGGAAGGCTTTTCCTGAAAATAATTGCAAAGAGTAGCCACAAATCAGGCTATTTGCTGAGCTGGTCTAAAGTAATGAGTAAGTAGGTATATATTTCTGGGCTGGACTGTGCCAGAACTGTCTGACCGACTCTGGCAATGACAGAAGTTCTTATTTTCTCTCTTTTTTACTCCTCAGTGCTGAAGAAAATAAACTAAATGTTTATCCAGGAATTTAACCTCTATGTGACCCTCTTTATTTGCAAGAACAAAAAAAAACTCCCAAACCATGGAATTTTGCCTTCTGCCCTCCTGGTGTATTTTTGCACACCACAGGGCAGCTCCTGAAGCCTGCCTCTTCCTATGAAACTTCCTCCTTTTCAGACAGTGTAGACGATGAGGGAACTTCTGAGATCTCCTAGAATACTCATGATTCATCATGAGTCATGATGCCTTAAATTTGGAGCACCCTAAAACGTTAAACTCGTCTTTTGTTTCTTTAAGGAAATAGCTGGGACTGGATTTGCAAATACTTTTAGGCATCAGAAGATTTTGAGAAAATGCTTAAGAGGATTTTTAAAAGTTCTTGATGTGGTTAGGCACGGGATTCGTACCACACTCAAAAATCAGGCACCTAATTTAACCACATGCTCTAGTTCATTCTGTCACCGATGGAATCGGAGAGCTCCCTCCAGAGGAAAATTCAGTCCCTCAAATGAGAGGTGAGAAGAACATTCACGGCTCTCCAGTAACTGGAGATGCCCATGTTTCTCCGAAGTTACGCGGGACCAAACCCACCTCGATGGCCAGCTCCTGTGGGAGAAGCTGCCTCACAGTCACCCTCTGGCCACAGCATCTCTGAAGCAGCGGTGCCTCTGCCCAGCTGCTCATCCTGCACTACCACGTATCACCCTCTGTTTTGGAAAGAAGTGGCAAACAGGCAGCAAATGTGCATTATGGGATGCCCTTCCTCTAAAATCCCTCAGTGTAGTTCCCATGCCTCCAGCGCCAGGCGCAGCTGGGTCACTGCGCAGCTTCCATCTGGATGTCAGTCCTAAGCAAAGTATTTCTACATGAATCACTCTTTGCTGTATCTGGTTTCCTCCCCGCCAGAATCTGTGGCATCACCTCTGCTGTGGTGCCTGGGAGACACCTGAGCGGGTGGATCTGTGCCTGGTTTCAGTGAGCACCTTGATGGGCACTTCCTGCTCCTGACAGTCGCAGCCGGACATCACTTGTGTCATGCTCGTCACAGCACACACTCTCTTCCCTCCAGTCTCTCTACCTGCTGCTGAAATAGTGCTTCTGCAAGACACCAGAGTGTCTTCTGGAGAAGATGAAAAATGAAGTAGCTCAGTAAAAAGGTAAATAATTAGGATTGGGCACAAGCAACTCCTGCATGCTCATTGTGCTACGGGCACCAATTTTCTGGAGGAAATCCGTGTCTAAAGATGAAGATGCTATCTCTTAGACATACTCTGACGCAAGGTTCATCAACGCTTGGAAAGCCACTGTATTGCTACCAAAATTTATCAGACTGCATGCCAAACTCCCACTGGCTCTCACCCAGTTTCCAAGCTATCTGAGGAATTACTCGTTTAAAAGCTTCTTTAGATCTTGTCAGCTGCACCTAGCTCACCACGTACGTAGATAACATTCACAGTTCCTGACAATGAAGATGGGATCTGACCCCAGGGTTCCCTGTCCTATTTTAATAATGCAAATTGTTAACGGCTGTAGGGCTGATGAAGATTGTTCAGGGGTGAGGCGTTTCTTATTAAATTTATTGAACTGAAAATGATCAGGAAATTTGTTTTTTCATTATTTTTGTAACTAAAGGTGCAAGTTACAAAAATGATTTCAGAGATTTTTAATGAAGTTGTACGGTCACAATACCAGGACTACGTAAGAGATAGGGCAGTAAAAATCGAATAAAAATATTTTAAAATTATTAAAGTAAGATCTTTCTCTCTCACTTGGACTAGTTCTTGTGTACGGGGAGGGTTTCTCGCTGTGAACGTTCTTATCAGTTTAATTTATCTATTTTTGCTTAGGTTAGGAAAAAATCTGAAATTTCAAAAAAATATTATTGGATTTTCAGTGTTTCCCACTCACATTGTTAAAGACAAAAGAGCAGAAATTATTTACTCATATAAAGTCTCAGCAACAGAAACTTAAGATATCTCCGCCTGCACTGACCACAAGACCAACACAGTGATTTTACCTGTCCTATTTATTATCACACAGGTAAATATACCCAAACTGGTATTTAACACTCTACATGGGATTTTGCTAAGTCTTAATTAGCTGTCCTCTGAGAATTCCTTGCATTCACCTCGACAGTACCAGTGATAACAACATTTCAGGCGGTCAATATATGCCTTTACAAAACAGTAAAAAAAAGAAATCTGTGACTGTGCGAAACAACAACAAGCTTTTAACTTCCACAGATTATGAAAAAGGAAAAGAAAAAGAAAACGAAAACCTCTCCAGGGTTTGTCTAACAAGCTTAATTCAACAGATAAAATAAGTGCCGTGTGAAGGGAGCTGTGCTCATTACTGTGTTAGTTCATTAGAGGTGAGGCAGCAACACTCGTGCCGCACGCAGCAGAATCCCCCCCTCAACAGCCTCCACGGAGGGCAGGCAATTGCTTACTGGTCTGCCTCTTCGCTGATGAAGCGGGCACGCTGACACTTGAAACTGAGCATTCATTAATGCAAAGCAAGGCAGCTCCGCTCCGCTTCGTGATGCTGAGCCTCCCACCTGGCTGTCTCCTTCTGCCATCCCGCTGCTCCCCTACCCGGCTCGTGCAGCTGTGCGGGGTTGTCCTGCTCCCGTGTTTCTATCGTAACTCAGACCCCATCCCTCGATGGTCCACGTCCTCATGGGCCCGTGGTACCTTGCAAGGGCTGCCTGATGATGTAAAAGATGTTGATCTGGAGCAAACTGGCGTGGTCCTGCTTCTCTCACCCCTGACTGCTAACCTGTCACAAAAGATCTGAGCCGCTTAAGCACTTTCTAATCCATTAGGGGAGCTGGAAGCGCAGGCTCACATTTCTGTTTCTTCCCCAATTTCCAATACTTTGCAAGTAGCTCTAGAAACATCGCTTACCAGGGTTTCCTGACACTTCCAAGTCTCTAATTTCAACTTTTACTTGCTTCAACTGGGCAGATGTTTCTCATGGGGGATTTTTATCTCAGAATAAACATACGCATTCTTTACGTTTTAACAAAGATGGTTGGAAAATTCCCTGAAATGACACTAGAGGAAAAGGCAGCACTATTTTGTCATGAGCACAAGTCGGTAAAACTTTATTTTGGAAACTGTAGTGCTCCCATCCTTTCGAGGATGAACATAGTATTTGGTAGAGGTGGCCTTTCCCCCTTCTACTGTTGCTATGGAAACCTGCTTTTACTTGGCAAATTTCAGCATTTGAAACATTTTATTTGCACTCATTACAGCCTTGTTAGAGGTTGGGTGCTAAATATTTGAGAGGGTTGTGGGGGACAGCTCTGCCCTGTAAGCGTTGTCCTTGAGGAAGACCTGGGTGTGCTCCCTCTGAGGCAGGAGAGGCTGGAAAGCAGAGGGCTGGAAGCCTGGTTTTCCTGCCTTCCCACCATGGAGAGTCTTCCAGCCAGGAGAGGGACAGAAAAGTGTGGTACATTGTGCTGGAAGGAGCGGAGCTTATGAGGCTCTGGGGGGAATAAACACACAGCAAGAAGAGTGTGAAAGAGAGAGGGCAGGGAAGCAAGGAAAGAAAAGGGGAAAGGAGAGAAACCTCCCCGGCCCTCTTTTAGCTACTGGGAATGCTGCTATCTTTCCTAAATTCATTATGCTTTCCTTTAAGTTGTGGAGGAGAAGTTCCAAAACAGCATAAGGTAAGGTCAAACACTAGCTCCAGGATAACAGTAATATCAAAAAAACATATGCTGTGTTGTGTTATCACCAATTAGCAATTGCTTCCACTGTGACAAATGGTCTCTGAATCACCACACTTCCAGGGCAAGGAATACGTAGAGAGTAATTGTAAGTTACGTACAACTGAAGTGTTTATGTAAATGCTTATTGTTAATAATAACAACAACAATAATGACAATAGAGAATCCCCTGTTTTGCATGGTTGTGTTTGCTCAAAACAGCTGTTTTAATGAGACATCTGCCAGGGAAACAATTTAGCCTAAGGATAATGAATAACTGTTACTTAACTGAGACAGTATTGGCATAAACTCTGCGTAATGGGGACACGTTTGGCCAGTGAATAGCGATTTTTTGGTACTTATCTAGGTGTTTAATAGTGAAAATTACAAGCTTGTGGCAAAAATAAATGTACAAACGAACAGTCATATAGCATATGCTGTGATTTTTCTGGTTGCGTTCGTCTGAAATACCTTAAAGGGATCTTGACAGAGAATGAATTATTCAAAACTTAGGGAACATTTGCAGTGGGTGCCTGTAAATGCTGAAACACTGCTGATCACCAACAATCTTGGTCTTCATCTTTTATTACAGAAATTATTGAAATATGAAGACACAATCATTCATATCCCTATTTCATGGCATTACTGTCTTTCACCTGAATCTTTTCCATATATCCATTATGCAGGCATATGCACTTCGCATGTTTAACCTTACTCTGGATTGTTTCAAAGCTGGGTAAACCCAACGTCCAGAACGGCATTTCAGGCCGGGAATTCTGTTCTGATAGACCGCTTGGCATATCCCCTGGTCTCTTCCAGTTCCCACACAGGGGTGTTTCAGAACGCTGAGACAACTGCGCAGAAACGCTACGCTGCGATGGGCAGGCAGAGCAGTACGTTGTGATCAAAGTTACAGGCATGATTTTTGCAGAGTACTGATAGTCCTTGCAAGAAGGAAAAGCTTGCCTCTGAGGGAGATAGAGCCTCTGTGTGTGTTGGCTGTTACCCCTTGGCTTTATACAAAAGCACTGCTAGCCAAGACTACATCGTGTATGAAACAGGCTAGAATGAGGAGGTTAAATGAGAGACCGGTTCAGTGTGATTCAATTTATTTGGCCAGACCTATGAATAAAAGGAATATGAACCGTGGGACCTTTGAACACCGTGAAAAGCTATCTGCTATTTCTCTTGAGGAAACTAAATGAGTATTTTCTCAGATAAGATCAGAAAGACTGTTACCATATTAGTGAAAGAATTTACCAAATTTAGAAGAATGCCAGATTGTCTCTCCTCTCATATTTACCGCTGTCTTTTCCTGGATATAAAAAGATGCGGCTCCTGTCACGTGGCAACACTAAAGGTAGAAGAGAGCCCTTGGGATCTGGAACATGGAGAAGACTTCAGTCACCTGCCAGTGACTGACATCTGGAGCTTTCCAGAGAAATGCACACCATTCGGTGGGCAATCCTCACACCTTCTTTCATTCTGGAACCCGGAAATTATGAAATTCCCATCTGGGAAACGTTAGGAAAAATTTACAATTATTTTGAATGTATTGAAACATCTTGTTTCATTATATTGATTACTTTACATATGGATTACAGACAACTGTATGTACCACTGCAATAGTGGATTGTCCTGGTTTTGGCAGGGATAGAGTTAATTTTCTTCCTAATAGCCGGTACAGTGCTGTGTTTTGGATTTAGTGTAACGCTGATACACAATGGTGGTTTTAGTTGTTGCTAACTAGTGTTCATACTTAAAGTCAAGGATTTTTCAGCATCCCCTGCCCTGCCAGCTAGAAGACTGGAGTGGCACAAATAGCTGGGAGGGGACACAGCCAGAACAGCTGACCCAGACTGGCCAAAGGAATATACCACAGCATACCATATGGCATCATGCCCAGTATATAGCTGGGGGCAGCTGACCAGGAGGGGCAGACTGCTGTTCAGGGACTGTCTGAGCATCGTCAGTGGGTGGTGAGCAATCGCATTGTGCATCACTTGGCTTTTCCTGGATTTTATTTCAGTCTCTTTTTGCTATTTTCCTTTTCATCACTACTCCTAATTCTTACATTTTAATTTTAATTATTAAACTGTTCTTATCTCAACCCACAAATTTTACTTGTTTCCGATTCTCCTCCCCTCCCACCCTGTGGGTGAGTGAGTGGCTGCGCGGTGCTTAGTTGCTGGCTGGGGTTAAAACATCATAGGGGTCTAGTGTTGGAAATGTCTGGTGAGAGTAATTTGTAACAGAGACATGCATGTTTGAGCAAGGCAAGTAGACTCCCTTTTAAGCAGGAATTTTAGGCTGTGATTCATTTGACCTATTTTAGACACCTACACTAAGACAAGATGAATCTGGAGAAGTGAATCATACCCGTCGTGTCTATACCGCTCTGGACTCTCGCTGAAACTGCAGCAGAGTTTCTAGGGGACTGCTCTATTTTCCTCAAGTTAGAGCACCCCCAGTTAGGTTCTCAAAGAAGTAGCAAGAATCAGAGGCACCTCTGGAGTTTGCCAGTGTAGCTATGTTGCTTAGAAAGGGGAGAGTCTTGCTGCTGCTGGCTTTTCCGACAGCAGTTCTAAAAGATAAATTGGCAGACAAGCCCTGCAGTCAAAAATACATCTTTCACAAGTACAGGCCTTTCTTATGTACACTTAGGGTCCATCAAGAGCGGGGAACTACTACTCCTTTCAGGACCTGAGGTGGGACTCAGAAAGCTTTGAAATCTACAGGAAGGAGACACTTGTCTGGATGAATGTGTTTGCCCAAGAGCTGAGCACCCACAGAGAATAGTGTCCTGACTCCATGACACTCCACATGTCACCCACCATTTTTATGAGTGAGCTGCAGCAACATTCTTTGGTGGCCTGGCCTGCTCTACCCCAGCTCTAATGAATCAAGGCAGTCTGCTTTTAATTCTACTTTGCGTCATGCTCATTGTCATGCCTGCCTTGGGAAAAACTGAACAGTTTAGATAGGAGGGGATCTCAGTAGGTCATCTGGTCCAACCCTCTTGCTCTAAACAGACTTCAGCTTTACATTGGGCTTCTCAAAGCCCTGTCCAGTCAAGTTTTCACTATATCTGTGGATCGAGATTTCAAGCAACAGCTCTGCTCAGTACAGAGACTGCAATCTTTCCTTGCCTCTGAAAGGTACCACCACAGGCTGATTTTGTGTAAAGAGCTGCTTCGTGGCCTGGTGCAAAATCACAGATGAAATAAGCCAACGTACCTTCAGCACGGTACAAAGTGATACACAACTTAAAGGTCCAAGGCCAAATGAAGAGAAGGTGTTGCACTAGGGGAACTTGTACAATACACCATTTGGAGAACTGCCTCTGGACTGAACTCTCACTTGCTTCAACTTCAAAGGCTTTTGGACAGATATCTAAACCATTTGACTCAAGAGCATTCTAGAAATAACCACATTTTCAAAGTGATGCAACAGCAAATAAATGACCTCTATTATGTGAAAGGCAATGGGTGTGCAGTCTCTGAGAAGAAGGAATTTTGTGAGGATGAGACTGAATTTGTCCTGGAAATCTGAGATACAGATAAATAGAAGTGATTGTGCAAGCAGTAATTACACACAGAGGCTCGAGCATGAAGTTATATCCAGACTACGTGAGTATTTCATTATGGCTTGAGGACTCTGGGCAGCTTTCAGTTTCTTGCTGGGGTTTAAAAACTACTGCTGTGGCTGTCTGTCTCAAAGAACAGCAAGTCAGACATAAGTTGTCAGAGATGGTATGAAACATTTAGTTATTTTAAGAGGCAACTAAAAAACCTCATTTTATTGTTTCCTGGTTTGGTTAACCCCTCACAGCTCCTCTGCATCTTTTAGAAACATTGAAGAGAAATTATTTCTTCCAGGATGTGGTCGCTTCTTTGTCATGTCCTAAGGTATATGTGCTTGAATCAGAGGGTTCATACTAATGGCTTTCACTGTCCTTACTCTTGGAGGACCATCAGACTTCTGTGTATGCTTGTGTACATGAAGACTCGACAAGGGAGGCTGTGCTCTCGGACTCCAGCTCCCACCCATAACCCTCTTACTCCAGCCACAGAAAGATCACACAGCTGGTGAAATTGCTTTAGCCCTCCCAACCTCTGGCTGATACAAGGCTCGTGTACTTCGACCGCGAACGCTACTGAAGTCCACTAATGGCCTGATTCTATTACATTCTTTCTCATCTACAGAAGTAATTACCAGAGACATGTACTTTCTCTGTGACTCTTCCCATTTCAGCTCTCCTCAGAGCCTAAAGGACTGCATATTCATACTGAGGGATTACAGTCAACCCCACATCCTCACACTGCATTTTCACAAGCATTTTTGGAGACAACAGGGAGGAACCTTCTTCATAAATTGAAAACAACAAACAAACAAAAAACCTTCAGCGACGACTCAATAGTTTGTTATTTTTTGTGTCCAGACAAGGAATATACTTAATGTGAGATCCTCTCTGTAAGACAGAAGCAGTTTTTTGGTGTGACAATTGCTCTGTGTACTCTCCTGAAGAGCTGTAAAATCTCCTGCTAGGGGGCAGGGTGAGATTATTTGTACAACTGGTAACAAAATGGGGTTCTGATCTAGGAATGGGGTTCTCAAGATGAGTGTGCTCACGTTACAGATAAAAAAAGAGAAAAGTCATCTAGAAGGATTGCTGGAGGTTCTCTAAAGGACCTTTCTTTTGACACCTCTGTTCGTGAGTAGAAGAGCTTCCTTTTCTAGGTGCATACGCGCAATTTGGGGAGCTTTTTTTTCTTTTTTTTTTTCTTTTTTCACTTTGATTGAAGTAACCTTTCCACTATGTATGTACTCTATAAGTCATCAATCTTTCCTCTGCTGCAGGAGCTCAACTCATTGCTTAAGGGAAGAATAAAAAAGAAACACATACTGGATCAAAAAGAAACAAGACTGCAGGTCTGAGAGAGACTTGCCCTTGGCATTTCCTCTTGCCCTGCTCCCACAAGGCAAGCAAGACTACGGGGGCCCTCTGTCAGCCTTATGGAAATACATTTCATCTGAAGTAAATGTTACCCTAGTCCACAGAAGATATAAAGAAAAATGTTGGCCTTCTAAAGTTAAAAGGAGTGATACCAATTGTGGAAAGGGCAGTGGCAAGTTTGGGGAGGCTTTGCTTGACCTCTCTTGATCTGGACTTTGCTGATAAATGCACAGAGAGTGGCCCAACAAAGAATCCAATTATAAAGTGATTAAGAACGCTGAACCTGACAGTCCCCTTGACTGGCCAAATGTGTGTGCCCTGACTGTGTGAAACAGAGGGGCTCCTGCTCAAGATGTGCTGCGGATGAACGTGAAACAAGACTTTGGGGACTTAGCTTCCACGTTAGCAAACAAGAGGCTTCTGCCAAGAGCTGTGGCCGTTGTACAGTTTGTCCATCACTCAGAGGAATCCATTTCAGGGGTGAGTTTTAAACACGTCAACAAATTATAGCATCAACAGGTTTTTTAACATCTCACCATTTTTTCATACGCTCGGCATTGTCACTACAGTGTTTTATGATAATGGCAAATCAGAACTGAATGAGAAGTGATTTTTCTCCAGCAAGTCACACTGCAACTATCTGAGCTAAAGGGAAACCTGTGTAAACTACCAGTGAGAGAGAATTCACTGCCCACTCTCCAGGAAACTTACTGAAATTTACCTGGTTTAGGCCAATTACTATTTATGTGCAAAAGCAAATCGCTGAGTTTTGTTTTGTTTTGTTTTTTCCTTAAAGTTGTGTCCACTTGCAAAGTAACATCATAAAATTATCTCCTGAATCTTCTTGAGCACCCTAACCTGGGCATTAGTGACCGAAAATTCCTCAGGCTTGGGGTGCTGACACCTTGAAGATTTCTTTGAAAAGGACTTGGAGAATAAGGAGAGTTCTGAAAATGCTCTTCTGGCTCTCTCTCCACAACAGAAACAGTGGGAAGAAAAACTTCACAGCGAGTTATCTGCTGCCTTTCTTCTATTCTCGCTGCCACCAGTCATCACTATATGGGAAGGCCCTCCTGTTCCTGAGGCAAGTATCTCTTGAAGGCAATTCCATAAATTCCACAAAAGGTCAGAAGAGATCTCCAAAGCTCTATGTCAGAGTAGCCAGGACTCCAGTTAAGTACCAAGTACCCCAGCTTCTCTGTGTGCTAATCCTGCCAGTGCCCCGGAGCGTATGGGCTGACAGAAGACTTTCACGGGAGGTGACTGTTGCATTCAGGATGTGAAAAAACCAGTCTTAAATTGAACTCGGGGAAGCACATTCCCTTGATGGCTAAGTCCTCAGTTACGAAACAACAGATGCAATATGCAAGAGGTATGCCCAGGTGCTTCCACTGCGTAGGAACAGAAGAGGCAGCTCTGCTTGCCACAGATGCTTACAGAAGTAACACAGGCTTGCTGGCTTCCGAGGAGATGCTTAAAGAAGTATCATCATCAGTATCCAGGGGCATGAGTGCAGCAGGAACTGTCAGCAAGATTTCTCCACAGGTAAAAGTGATCAGTGCATGAAAACAAATGGTATTTCTTAAGGATGTCCCATTCCATTTGGAAAGCAATTTTACTGTGTGGTTTCCAAGGTGTTAGTACTATTCCAGCTAAAGGAAAAAAAATATCTAAATTGATAGCATCCTTTTAATCCCATATCTTCAGTGGTTGAGAGGAGTATCTGCCAGTGCAGAGAGAAGCAACAGGCTTTTAGAGTAATAATGGCATTACCTGCCCTACTGAGCTTTTCATCAGTAGGTTTCAATAGGCTTTACAAGAGGAAGTCAACTTTGCTGCTTCTATTTTATAGAAATAGTTTATGCAGGGGATATTACTCTCTCTTTTTATGCCTAGGAAACTACAACTTTATACACTAGGAAAGGATTTTGTAATGGAACAAACTGTCTTTGGTAATGGGTAAATCACTAGTATTCAATTAAGCTAGAAACGGGATGATGCTCATCAGCAGTTTTAAAATATCCCTGAGTCCACACCTTTGGGAATATCACTTTTACAGTCAAACAGAAAATACACAAAACATAAGATTTGCATGGGAGCTTTAGTCTCTCTTTTATCTCCATAACTACCACTGAAGCCTTTCCTCCTGGACAAGGAAGCATAAATGCCTTCGATGCAGATTGTGCAAAAGTTCACTGAAGTGGCAGAATTATCTAATGGCTAATTTAGGGATGCACATAACCAGAGCAAAGAGGTGACAGTTCTTTATACCAGCTGAAGTTGCAGTTCTTGAATTTCTCTTCAGAAGCATGGTGTGTGTCTTTGAGCACGGCAGTTCACTTCCCTGAATCTCTGATTCTGTTGGGGCAATGATCTGTTCAAAGTCTGCAATTTTCAAGCCCAGAAGAAAGGAACTAGCAACAGCTAGTATTCAAAGTATTATTTGAGAATGTAGCCTTGATATTGTACGTGTGCATGCTACTGCAGGGTATGCATATGCTCTCAAGAATTTACTGATCCCGAGCTGCGATTTCTTGGTTTTCAGAGAGTACATTTATGAGGAGTATCTGCTGTCTCTCTTTGTGTAGGATGGCAGCAGCTTCCTCTTCCAGTTCATGTTGTGCAACATTAAAAAAAAAAAAGCCAAACCACCAAAACTTGAAAGAAATAACTACAGAAATCACCTCTGCTTTAGGGCGAAACACTCTCCTTTGACATTTCTAACATGTAAACCTTGTGGTTAAGAAACCTCTGGACATACACATTTACGTAAGCTGTAGGTAAAAGCACACTGAAGGTGATCCTGCAAGCAGCCACAGCCTCATCCACTGTTCTGCTCAGCAGGCTCTCTAAACACAACACGTAAGCTTGTGTTCTTTCCCTAATCTCCAGGGTTAATTAAAGGGGGGAACAAACCAACCAAGAAACAACACCACCACAAAAGCGCACCAAAAAAAAACCAACAAAAAAAGCAACACCAAAACAACCGACCAACCTCCCCCCAAAATAAGAGTTTGCCGCCTTCATTCGTATTGTTATTAAATAATGTGGTTTTAAAACCTCAAAAACCAGTTTTCTTCTCTTTTGAATGCACTATTTCTCCCACTTAGTGAGACCTGTTGTCTCAGAGCAAAATTTGTTCCACTAAGTGGCAGGAATCCACACCAGGGGCATACCCATGGTAGATTTGGACTCTATCTCTCCAATACCTGTGGCAATACAGAACTCAGTCCAGAATAAATATTTGAGCACGTGGTATCTCAGATCAATTTTACTGTCTGCTTTAAACTTAGTGCTACTATTGCTATGCTGATAGACGTTTCAATGGCTCTAGATGAGCTGCAGTTAGAGCTATGACAATGGTTTTGTAAGACTTAATATCTTTTTTTTTTTCTGAAAACTGATTTTCATCCAGATACTTAAGTTTTCCCTGATCAGGTTTTTATTTAAATAATTTTCCCTTATAATATTGGAGCAGAAACAAGAGAACAGTCACACTACAAACCCCTATGACTTATCTTCTAGAAGAGTGTATTCTGTGATTACTGGTTCCACTGCATCTTGGTGATTTCCTACACAAGTCTATTAGCTGTCAGTGACACTTCTGAGGAAGAAGCTCCAGAAGAGGATGGCACAGAGTATTACTATTCAGGGAGGGCTGGCCTAGAGGGGCTGCTTGCGCACTGAGGTAGCTCTCTTACTCCTCTACCAAAGCCAGGAGACTTAACTCCTTTGGCATAGACAGTAACCTCCCAAATCCCAAAAGAGCACACAGAGGCTGTTCCACAGTGCCTGCCAGCCCAGAGAAATGTGTGATGGGATATGGGATCATGAGTCCAGGGTGAGAAACCACACGGATGTATCATTCATTACCACCACCCACAGCATGCCTGCAGATGTGGGACCTGAGAACAGAGTGCCAGTGTGGAAAATGTCAGGATGCAGAAGCGTGGTAGGCTGCCGTATGTTGGCAAGAGCAAGATTACCTAACCCATGGTTAGCATGCAGTGTAGGCAGGCTTTATTAGCAAAGTTCAGACCATGATGTGCTAATTAAAGAAGAGGTTGTCCTAGTTGCTAAGGAAATAAATGCTTTCTGAATTGCTGCTTCTACCCCAACAAAGCATGTTCTCAACTGCCCCTCTGGTCGTGTTTGCCAGAAAGAGAGGTTAGGGCTTGACAGTGTTGCTTCTTTGATTACAGTGCTTCTGTGAGCTGATTTTCAGGTCAGGAGTCATAGGTGAAAGGGATGCCAGCAAAAAGTAGTTTTAAACACTCCTTTATTGGGTACCTGTCTAGTGACAAGCTCCTCTTAAAACCAGTGTTTTCAGGGGGTATTGTTTTGGTTTCAGGGGGTATTGTTTTGGTTTCGGGGGGTATTGTTTTGGTTTTTAAGCTCAGTTCTGCTTCTTTAGGGAAAGATGCAGTCCAGACTAGAAGATCTATATGCTGTAGAATTGGTCTAACTGTCATCTCTTCTGTAAGGCAGAGGCTGAATGAGTGTTGGAGCCTGTCCTAGAATGGAGGTGTAATGGTTTGAATTTTTTATTAGTAAAGAAGCTGGCTACTACCAGACAGGCATCTTACTTAGCTTAGTCTCATGAGAAAGCATTCTCTGATTCATTATTCCTCTACCATAATACATACTGTGCCTAGGCAGCTGCTAGAAACATAAGGATGCATCAACATCAACGGGACTGAAAACTGCATATTGTGAAGTTAATGTGTAAGCAAAAAACTGTCTTCATGGGGTGGTCCATTGCTGGCTGCTAGTCCCACAGCAGCTCAGTCATCCTTCATTCTCAGTGTGAGATTTACGTCAGTCACAGCTTGAAACGTAAATGTTTGTGTACAGCATCTTCAATGCATTTTTTTTTTTCCCTTTCCCTTCTGCATCCTCCATGGAAACCCTGTCACCAGCACTACAAAACTTTCTCCTGTTCTTCTCTGGGGCAATGGTTGTCGGGCTGTAACTTTGGTTTTGTGAGACCCCAAAGCCATGACCCTCCTGTGTCATGAAGATGGGCAACAATAATAAAATACTCATTAACAGAAAATTGTCTCTGTCTTTGAGAGACAACAGAGCTCTACATTAACCTCCAGCTCCCAGTATGCTGGACCACTGTATCTTTTATTTCCTGAAGTAATATTCCTCTACCTTCCATTACACTGGAACACGTTCCCTTTACTTCTTCTGCTCCCGTCCTATGTCAAAGCAGACACTGCGGCATCTGGCATCACCCCTTCCTACCAGCTGGTTCATCGCTGCATTCTCTAAGGAGTAAGTTGCCATTTTCCAAACACTCTTGAAGTCACAGAGTTCCACTTCTAACTTTCTCCCTTTGAGGACTCTAGCCCTAATGTGCCAGTTATTTCTCTTTCTCTTAAAAATGCTCCCTCTGCAATTTTATCTGGTTTAACCTTGCATTGCAAACTCTGCAATATCCTTTTGCTAATCCAAATGTTTCATCTGCGTTGCGTTCTGCAGAGAGGGGCTGTGAAACTGTCGTAACACAAAATTCTTTAGCTGAACTTCAAATTGGACTTGACAAACGAGCAGGAATCTCTTGCTGTCCCAGACTCAGAGCAGAGACCGGAGCCTGACAGAATTTGCTGCTGCCTGCTGGAGCCAGATGTGACTGCCAGACTTTGAATATTTGGGAGAAAGTTGTGAAAGAAAGCAAGCCACCGACAGCTGAGCCTAAGTTCTTGCCCTGAGATACTTTGCTCTGGTGTTTTGTTTGTTCATGTGCTTGGTTTTGGTTTTGTTTTCAAACAATCTTTGTGTTAATATATCTGGAAGCAGAAAGGATGAGATCTTAGTGCTATGATGAACGTCTTCATTTGCATTGTGGTGGGGGCTTCATCAATTTACAGGGAGGGACAGAAGCAGCTGTGAATATTCAGTGTCTGTTCTGTGAGGAATTGTGAGTGCTCATGTGGGAGAAACATTTGCTATAATTAGGTATTAGTCTCAGTAGTCAGTGCTCATCATAAGTTTATCCTGTCTGACACAGTCTTGGTCTGTGCTGAAGGCTAGTGCTTCAGTCTTTCCCAAATTAACACAAAATCAACATAAACAGACATCTCTACAGACCTTTGTTGCATATAAAATGTACAGAACATTTTAAATCTCTTGGAACAATCTGCTTGGATAAGATATTAATGCATTTATTGGAAGTACTGACATTTAATAGAGGAATTTACATTCAGCATGATCCACGTAAGGAGGCTGGAGTCCTTGAAAGATCCAAAGAACTCTTAAAAAAAATAGAGATTGATCTACACTCTATTTATAAGTCAAATTTATCAGTTCCTGCTTAAATTACAAGTTCATTTGTACTTAAGAGTGGATATTCATAAAAATGCCCTCTCCTTTTATTATGAGATCAGAATGGGGATAGGCTCAGCCCTTTTATCTTAACTTTTGGTTTGGGATGTAACATTTGGAGACTGGCTGACCACAGCTCTTTAGAGGACCCGCTCAGATTGGGAAGGAGCCAGCATGGCTGTTTGTCATTCCCAGTCAGCCTCTGTAGGATTATCATTGGTTTACTCATTAATGTTCCACGGCTTGTCATCGCATTCACTGGTCTCTCTATTCAAGCTGGTTAGTGGTGGGACAGTTGGGCTCAGTAGCTAATTACTTATCAAATTAATCACTATTTCCACTTGTCAGACACATCTTTAGTAGTATAGAAAACGTACTGCATTTCCAGAGAGGTGGCTACAAGATTAACTAAAGGTATTTTGAATGTAGCACAAATTGGAGGAGTTTGTTGAGCTAGCCATTCAGCACACTGAGGATTCTGCGGGCTGCAATTCAGAAGATGTTTTTAGTCCTGCCTGCTTTTTCTCTATGATTTTCTCTCAGATTTCATTTTAATTACTTCCTTCAGTTCTCTGAAACAGCAAAGGCTCTTCTTCCTTCATCCTTTGCATTTATTTTTGCATAGGTCTCTGGTTCCATTGCCCCCCTCTAGCTTTTCTTTCACCATGCTGCAGTATCTACTTCTTGACATGCCACCTCCCTCCCTGTCGCAGCCCTCCCCCCCCCCTTCTTTTTTCCCCCCCCATGTTCTGAATGCTTATTTGTATTACTCACTTTTGAAGACTTCCATTCAAAGACCATCTTCTTGCTCAGACACTCCCAACCTCCTCTGGAGGCCTGACATCTGTCATTGTTCCTAATCCTCCACCAACCTGTCCCTGCTTTCGCTTGGATCACCGGCTTCTTGTTATAGCTGTAAGAGGAAGGAGCAACAGTGACTCTTCTACTGTTGGCAGCCATCCTTCTTTCCCTCCCATATGCTCCTTCTCATCTAGTAATACCCATCAGTTCTGGACAACCCATGAAAATGTCATCAGGCTGGCAATTTCATGTTTTCCAGCATGCTGTTACCACCAGCATCTCTAAGAATGGAGTTCTGAGTTACATACCAAAGAGACCAAATGTGTATTAAGATTAGATGATGTTCTAAACGGGTTGTGGCTTTTTGCTAAAGATCCTCTTATGGGCACGCCCTATTGTTTTTCTAGAAGAGCAGTGTAAAAAACCCAGGCTGCCCATTTTCAGTGCCTACCACAGTATGAGCATTTCTATGTACATATTCCCAGATGAGAAGCAGCATTAACAGTGAGCTAAAGCTTTCAGACTGCAAATCCCACCAACACAAGCCATAAAGGGAAAAAAAAAAAAACAAACAAACAACAAAACAAAGAAATGAAAAAAATAATAAAAAAACCCAGCCCCAAGAAATAAGCACCAAAGTTTTTCAGCACCTTGTCTGTGCTCCACACAACTGTTCTTTATTTTGGCTAAATTTTACTCCCTCCCACTGCCCAGATGTTTCCACTTGCACCCATCAATTGCTGCTTTAACAAATCAAGAAAACCTGGAAACATAAGAAGTGAATAGACCACAGCTTTAGAGAAGAGGTTCTTATAACTACCGAAGTCAGGTTGATTTCTTTTTTTCCCCTCTGAAGAGAACGTGTGCCTACCCGAAGCATTAACTCTGTTTCACAGTAGATTACTACTTAAGAACTTTTTCCTAAAGCTATGTTTTTGTAACACCAGGAGTAGATTCCACCTAACCAGTTCTTTACTACCACATTTTTTGGTGATCTCTGAACCAATTACTTATGTAACTATCAGTTCAGACTGATTATTATTTTTTTTCCCCAGATAAAGGGACTGGTGAGCACAGGAAGCCGGAGCAGTGGAGAGATCCAGTGCCCGATGAGACCTACCTCATGTGCCGTTTTAGGGGAGAAGCTGCAGTTGTAGGAGGGGATCTGCACCACTCACTCACCAAATGGCACAGTTCAGAACGCAGTGAGACCCCTGCTCTCTGTGTATAGGTGAGGTAAGGTTTGATAGAATTTACGGACCTGTCTGCGTGGGAGGCGGGGGTTGTTTTGACTGCTGCTTTTAGAAAGATGGTGAGTTTAGTTGTATGGAAGGGGAATAGCACTGTATGGAATTACTTATCTCTCATCCAGAACTGCTAAGAGTAATATGTTTACACAGTATATTTTCCTAGAATTAAAAAAAAAAAAGCACTTAAGTGTACAAATACTGTGGCCATCCTCCCTAATGATCTCTCATAATGATAAATGCTTCATGCACAGTAGATTTCCACTTGTCTTCTGTTCCTGTATTGTCCCAGGTTGGGTCACCTTCCACCATTCCGAATCTCTTAAGAAGCTGCTGGTTTTGTTTGTTTGACAAAACGTTCCCAAGAAGTGAATACTGATTTTTCTAATTAAATCAGAGAGGATTTCTGGCATACAGAAGCACAGAACGGTTTGGGTTGGAAGGGACTTTTCAAGGTCATCTAGTCCAAGCCCCTTGCAGGGAGGAGGGACATCTGCAACCAGAGCAGGTTGCTCAGAGCCCCAGCCAACCTCACCTGGAATAGTTCCAGGGATGGGGCAGTGACCACCTCTTGGGGCAGCCTGGGCCAGGCTCTCCCCACCCTCAGGGTAAAAAATGTCTTCCTTCTCTCCAGTCTAAACCTCCCTCACTTTGTTTAGAAGCATCACCCCTTGTCTTATCACAACAGGCCCTGCTAAAAAGTGTGTCCCCATCTTTCTGACAGGCCCCTTGAAGTACTGAAAGGCCACAATAAGGTCTCTCTAGACCACATCACTAAGCACCACATCTAATACCCGTGAACCCCAGATAAGCTGTAGACCATGAGAACAGTGTCCACCTACAACAGCTCTGAGAGGAGGGGTAGCATGTTACTGGACACAGCTCTGCTGGAGAGGCCTCCAAAAATGAGCAGTGGACATCCCATCAGACGTCCTGCCTGTTCTCTGCGTGGTGACAGCTGCAGTCACAGCAGACAACCTCTGCCATGGCCTTCACATAGACATAGCAGCCTACTGGATCACAGCTTACCTGGTCCACACCTGGTCTGCTGTAAGGTTTTATATATTCCTATATAAGCCTTCTTGATTTTTCTGGGAAAACTGGCAGCATGCAGTGTTTAGCATGTCTGCGTACCTTCTTCAGAGTTGGGGTCTCAGCACCCATAGTCTTTTGTGACTCAGTGAGGCTAGAGATGGGATCTTCAGTCTTGTCCCAAAGAGTCTCAGACCTCCACTGAGCCACAAAAACTCCGAAATATTCCTGAGCTCACGCAGCTTGACATCACAAAAACATGTAAATATAGAGAACCTATTTGAGATAATTTGCAGTCACTGTTAGAATTGACTTGTAATTTCCTCTCCCTCGGAGTACTGTTCATTTGGACTCACGTTACACAGCCTGTTCAGAATCCTATCTAATCTCCCTCTCTGGGACACAGTTTTTAAAGGTGCGGGGCAATGAGAAGCTGTGTACTCTTTCTCACTAACAGACTTAAGCATTTTGTTAACCATTTAACAACAAGACAACTGTGCCTACGTCTCCACCAGTTACAGTCTAGGCTGGTGCACTGTTCTGTTCATTTCACCTAAACTTTAGTACACGATGCCACCACCCGCTCCAAGTCCACTCTGGAGTGCTGTTTATCGTGTCTGGTTTGCTTTGACACTGTCATTCCCTGAGTTTAAATAGCCAATGTACTGCTGATGTAGTTCATTGGGAACTAATGTCCGAGTCTCAGGAAAGCCACAGGTTCGAGCAGTATTACTGGAGACAGAGCTGGTAACAGCCACAACAGCTACAGGAAGAGGCTAAGGAATGGAGGTGTACACTCTACCCCTCTCCAGAATGGTTTGCTCTACTACCCAGCTTATCCTTGTTGGGCTGACAACATTGTGTAAGGTCCCCAGGCAACTGCTGTGATTGTTTGCCCTCGCGAAGCGCTGAGAGTCATTTGGGATTTTGACATTAAGTTGGCAGTCTGGTGTTGAATAAGGGATCCTTCAGAAATATGGTAAGGTTTCAGCACTGTCTGCCGACATCTGCCAGCTGAAGATTTGGTGCTCAGTACCCAGGAGACAGATGAAGTTTCAAAAGCTGAAGATTGAAATTTCTTTTTTAATCTTTCCTGCTCAGAGAGGAGTAGGTGTGAATTTAAACTGGTGGAGACAGGATATTTTTAGTATTGTATTTCTTAGTAATTTCTATTAACTACTTGTCCTCCTGCATTTACTCTTCCCATTTCATCCAATTTTCGAAAATAAGTCTGTATCTTTCTGTCCCTGGTGAAATGACACACACCTAATGGAAGCACACATACTGCTTTCAGACTCCGAGAGTTAGCAGCCTGCTAAGAAGCTGACACATCATTTTGAGATAACCATCTTCAGTCTCCAGAGAAAGGCTGATGCCCGAGGGTCTGCAAACACTCTCCTCTGAGTTTTAAACTTTTGTTTACAAAAGTAAGAGAAAGAAAGAAGAAGAAATCAAAAAAGAAAAGGTACCTATACATTTGCATCAAAATTAATTAGCAAGTAGAGAGCTGGGGGGCTACTGACCTTTGTGTAATCCTGTCATTCGAGTGCTGTTAATCAGCTCGATATATGTTAAGATATGGGGGTAGGAGGTGTCACTTTTTCACTAGACTTGGCATGGAACTGCACACCTACCCTGTGGAATGGGGTCTACTGAATTTTTCTTCAAAGGATGCTGTCCTGGTTTTGCTGGGATAGACTCGTAGGGCGGCCCTGGTACGCAGGCCATTAGTGGGTTTGACTAAGCTGAGGGTGGTGAAAGGCAGGGCAGCTGCACTGCACTGGCTACAGGTGTATCCCACACCATAAACGTTATAAAGGGGGAAGTTTGGGGGGTTCTTCCTCTCAAGGACTGCCATTTCTGGAGGGCCTTGCTTACCATTCTGCTCCTGAGGATGGCTTTCCTGTTTCCTGTGACTGTTGTATGCTCACTGGGATGAGTATAACTGTGTATTTATTTTGGTATTAATACTAGTGTTGCTGTTTCCTTAAATCTGTTCTCATTTCAACACTCAGATCTCCTCTTCTCAGATGGGGAGGGCCACAGGGTGATAGAACAATTGCAGGCTAAATATAGACAGATGCCTTTGAAGTTGCATGTTAAGCATCAGTTATATCAGTTACAGATGATGCGGACACTCCATCGTGCTGTGTTTCTGAGGTATATTTGTGAAGTCTCAAGCTCTCTAGCTGGCCCAAACATTCTGTGACAACTGGTTTCATTCATGTCCTTCTTCTGAGGCTACTCTTTGCAGCAGAGGAAAATGAACGTTTTCCCAAAGGCTTTCCTAGCAGAAAGAACATAGGTCTTGAAAATTGACTGGAATGTAATAATTGTTTCCTGTGGTGCAATTATTCTTTCAAATTATCCTTCTTATATCTTAAGACAGTATGCCCTGCTTGCACTTCTGCTGGATTTGCCGGTTTTGTCTCCTGAAGTTAGTTACATGGACTTTTTCCTCAAGTTACTGCAGGAAGGGTGGGCCACAATTTTCTCTGTGATGTTTTTGGTGGTGTTTTTTGGTTGGTTTGTTTTTTGTTTTTTTTTTTTTTTCCCCTGAGTCTGCATCTGCTCAACAGAGAGATTAGCAGAACAATCATTGTATGCACCTGATTGCTAAGCAATTGATCTGCTGCAGTAAGGGGGCAGGTGGAGGGAAATCGAGCGATGACGGATGGGTCTTCTAGCACCCAATTTGCCATGCAGCTGTTACTTGCATCTAAGACTATGCTATGTGTGTGCTGGTGGATAAGAATGTCGTCTTGTTCGTACCCTGTTACGCTGATGCTGTCCAAATCATCTTAAAAAACCCTGCAATTCATTAGTGCCCCAGTTTCTTCAAAAATGCTCGTAAGGAGAATATCTGTTGGAATTAGTATTTCAGAGAGCAAACCTCAAACCTGATGGCAGAATCCTATTTAACCGTAACCTACAACAAACATAAATAGTTTGGGGTGTCGCAAGACTCTGAGATCTTCAATGGCACGAGAGACATCGAGGCATCTGACTCTTATTTGTGCCTATTAGTTTTGTGGTTCTTTTTATTTCCTACAAATGTCATCACTAGAAAGAAACCAGTAAACCCAAGTTTCCTGTGCACATAGGCACTTGTCAGCAACGCAGTAAGTACAAGCTTGAAGCAACAAAAACTTCATTAGGACTCCGTCTTCTCCATTCTTTGTTCTAATGATGAGGCAAACACACAAATGCTACAGTAACAGAACGTCACCGCGGCTGCAAACTCAAGTATACAAAGATAAGAAATGACAACTAAATTCTCATGCAAAAAGAATTTGATATCCATGCCCCCCCCCCCTTTTTTTTTTTTTGTAGATTATGCTGCAATTCTTCATCGCATGGTCATGGAATGATTTCTACCAGACCCTTGACTTGGTGTGCAGAAAAGGTCAAGTGCAGACTTCACAGCACTCTTTAGCATCCTCATCTCTCTTAGCAACATCTGATTTCTTCATCCAGACAATCTTGGTTTTCATTGTGTATCCCAGCTCCCCAGCAAATCTCTTTTTGTTCTTTCAGTCTCCTATGGAAGAAACAAACTCACCGTTGTTAATTCTGGTATCCAACCCTACCTGGGCTGAAGTAGAGAGGGGTAACCAGTTTAGGAAAACTCAGTTTTGTTCCTGCAGTGGTGGACAGAAAAGAAGAAAATATTAAAAAAAAAAAATAAAAATCATTTGCTGTCGGGGATCAGCCGATGCAAAGCCTGGTAATGATTCAAAGGAGAGTGAACTTTCTCAGCTGCTGTGTTAGACTAGACAAGGAAGAAGAAAAGATCTGAGATCACTTTATGGGTACAGATTCTTTAAGGATGCAGCTCTTCCCTTTCATCAGCTCTCTACTAAGTACATATGGATTTTTAAAGGCTTACATAAGTAAAATCTATTTTTTTATGTTCACACACTGGTGGTATTTTTTGCTAGCAGAACTGAGATGATTTTTTTTTTTTCCCTTAATCCATCACTAGTTTTGAGGTTCCAGTTGCTGACTCTCCAGTAATATGTGGCTCGCCACCTCTCAAACTTGTCACACACTATTCTGCAGAAAGAGGACTTGCAACTAGTCCTTCCTTTCAGAGGTACCTGATAAAAACCGGGTAAGACTCCCATATTACAGCCTAGCGATTGCTATAGCAAAGCTGTAAAAGGCCCCTCTCGAGCAATGTTATCTTTTTCACCTTGATCTGAGAGAAGCTAAGGAAATGCAGCACCTCCTGCTGACGGTCACTTGGCTGTATCTGGTTGGTATTTGGCTATGCTGAGCGGAAGAAGGTGGGGAAAAAGTTTCAAAAAGCCATTGGCATCCAGTCTGGCATCTGGTACTGAAAAATCTCTCAAGTTATTCTCTTTCACTGGAACTGTTAGAAAGAATGAGGTAGCACATTCGGAAATATTGTCAACAGAGGCAAAGGGCACAATGCCAGTATGATTTCTGATTCCAGCACTGAGATTTTGTTTGTTGGTTGGAGAAGTGATGTTTAAAATTATTTTCCCTCTCTGTAGATTAAATTTTTCTTTTAACCAACTTAAACACGTGATGATTTCGCTGGAAACTTTGCTGGTCATTTCTTTTAGGTGTGCAGGAACAGTGAATTCTGATGCCATCCATGGTAGTAAAAGCTTATTCCTTAGTACACAATCTGATACAGGCTGCAATTTTACAGCACGTAGCAATGCCAGCACCCGCGTGGCTGCCAAGCTCCGAAATGTAAGTACACACACAGTGTAAAATCTCTTGTGGAATTGGTTGGGCTTTTTTGTATCTGTAGCTGGATTCCTTCAATGTCACCTTCAGGCTTTGAAGGACTGTCCTTTTTTCTTGGTCTGGCCTTGTCCGCTTGGCCTCCAGTATGTCTGACAGCTTTACCTTCACCTAAGAATCGATGGGAAAAACCCCTACTGTGTCAAGGTACGGTCTGAATCACGCAACACTGAAGTGCTAAAGTACTTCTCTGGAAAGAGGTGTGTTTAATGTTGACAGGTTCATTGGCACTAGCATTGGTCTGGCCTTGTTGCTTGATCTTAGCATCAACTTCCCTGTAACTGTTGTTGAGACTGAGGAGGATTATCCTTTCATTACAGAGTTTCACTGCTGAGATGGGTCGACCTTTCCTATTCTTTTGCCAACACAGCAAGTCCAGACCATAGCTCACAACTTCTCAAATGCCAGCAAGAATAGAGAAACTTTCCTTTAGCATTGACAGTCTTGGCCAGAGAGCTGGATGCAGCTCAGTCACACCTCAGCCCTGGCAAAGGAACATTTCAGTTTATTCGCAGTACGCTTCTGAGATACACAACCACACGTGGCCACTGAATGAGTTTGTGTTTGTATGCTTGGCTGTTAGCACTACGCTCCCTGTTTACATTCAGAAGCACGTACATGTATTTCCATTGTGCTTTTGTCTGACAAGGACATGAAAGTGGACCTTCTTCTATCAATTTTCTTAAACTACCAGAAAAAAAATCATGTTAGGCAGTTCTCTTGTTGTGATAGCTAAAAAGCAAATAAGCCTGAGTCATTAGACGGGATCTGGGTTTTATTTTACCCTTCCCTCATTGGGCAGTAGCAGCTATAATGCGTTTCTGCCTTCTAGAGAAATCCTCTAGGAGACATTTAAAAGAATAGCCCTCACTGGGAAAAAAAAATGGAAGTTCTAGGTTCTAACTGATAATTATGGTAATTTCTGTTTGGTTGAAAATATTTCTGTTTGATGGATTAGGTAGTGGTTCTCAGAAGTAAGTCTGGGGTAATTTCCTCCCACACAATGCCTGTTTTTAATTCGGGTAGTTTTTTGGTATAGATTGTAAAGGCCTGACCACTGATATGAAACTTTATCTAAAAAAGTTTTGATATTGTGCACTAACTTATAATAATGGGATCCATGTTTTTACCATTCACCTGTCTGTTTTAATTGTGTTTACTTTTTATATTTTCACGCCTGAGTCCTGTATAGACGTGTGGGTTTTTGGTCAGACTTACAAGAGCTTTAATATAAAATCAGCAGCTGTGTTACTACTGATAGTGACTGCCCAAGGAAGCAATCCAAGCACTCGTATGGCACCCTCTAAACATGCCTAACTCACTGAGCTAGGGACACTGGACCTGACAGATGATGCTGGCCATAAAGGACATTGCTTGGAGTACACGGGACTTGATGGACACCTTAACATTGTTTACTTAATCATCATCAGGCTTACTGCTGTTGGTTGTCTGAAGAGGCTGTTTGACTGTGGGAATAACTCATTTGTCACAGGTATTCTCTGAGTTTAAATAATTGGCAGTTATTCCTACCTTCTGGCAGAAACACTCTCTCAATGATTGAATGAACCTTCCCGCTCTCATAAAGGAGACTCAATCTTCAACCACTGTAAGGCCAGTTTTCCTCCTAATTAGCATTCTGGCTCTGGGGAGGCCTGCATTGGTAACACTTTCAAAAGTTAATGAAGCTATTCTGAAAACAATTAAACCTCCCCTGTATAAGGCAGATGCTTCTAATGGTAACAAAAGGTCTTGTTTTGATCGGGTTGAGCATCCTCTTTTTCACAAAAGTAGTGAAAGGTGTCCTTAGATAAATTAAAATCTAAATGCGTTAAGTCTAAGATCTTGTGTTTTAATACCTCTAGAAAGGACAGCAGATATTAATTATACATGTCTACAATTCATTTAAGGCTTTTCATAGTCTTATTTAGCATTCACAAGGCAGGCAATAAATGAAGTATAACAAAAGAATCGCGAGTAACGAGAGACACACTATACCCAGTATTTGCTTGGGAGTGAGCTGAAGCCACCAGACAGAACAAAGAACTTTATAAATAAAGAGTGTGTGTTTGTATATATATATGTGTGTGTGTGTGTGTATAGACACAGACTTCACCATACCTTGGTTTAGGCTTAAGAGTACCTTGATGACTTTCACCTTCTTAGACAGGGTAGTTTAAAACTGTGTTAAAGTTTGTCCGATGCTTCTTTTCTTTCTCAGATGATTCTGTGAAGAGAATGATACCTGTTCATACAGAATTTCACTGCAAACAGCATAGGTGTGAATATTCCTCTGTACAAACCAAACCCAACAAAACCAAAAACTTCAAACACAGTGCTTGTTACACTTTTTTTTTTTTTTTTAAAGGCTGCAGTTACGTGTTACTGAGCGCTCTGGAAACATTTGCATCGTCTTTATGGAGTACAAAATAACGTGGGTTTTCAGTTGTGTAAGTCACACTTGCAAAATAGTAATCAACTGCTTCTAGGGATAGAAATACAGGATTGATTTGACCGTGATAGGTCCAAACTTAAAGTACTGTCAACGTGAAATCAGATTGACTTTATAAAATCAAAGCTGCATCATATTTATTCTGCACATCTTCGTTAGTTTCTACAGTTTTAAAAGCTCTGTTCTTTAAAAAAGACCAGCTGACCAACCAAGGAAACCCTAACTATTTTCTAGTCACTGAGTAACAACAACTTTATTATCTGAAATCTATTTTGGAATAAGAGAAATAAATTATGTTTTGATAACTTAATTTCCTTTGCATTCCGAAAGTTGTAAGGTTATGATGATGTCTTCTAGCTGAAGACATTCAGTTTACCAATTGTTATTTTTTTTTTTTCCCCCCAGTTCCTGTAGCCCCAGGGAATCTGGATTTTGCTCTGCCATTTTTGGGTTTTGTTGATTTATTTTTTTTCCTCCTGCTACATGCACTGGAAAATCTCCATTAAATTTTAATTTACTGCCCATTGTGGACAGTAGACGTAGCTGAGTTTCCACTGGGAATTTATTTTTCCAGAGTAGATTAAATTTCACTTATTTCTTATCTGAAAGCCTTTTCCTACTACGAAAAGATGTTAGGCAGCCTGTTCTGTCATAGTCCTGTGTTCACTGCAGTGGCAGATGATAACAAGGCTCTTAAGAGCTAGGACTTGCTCCAGGCTTTTGGTGTTACTCTCCATGCTCTGATACCATTAACAGTTGTACCATTTAGCATCTAGAAGTTGAGTGGCAATTTACATACAAAGATTTGCAACCTTCTGTGTTGGATGGGATCGGTCAACGCAACCCAGCCAGCCTGCTAAATCAGATTTGAACTTCTGTTCCACGTGAGAACACCGTGAATGGTTGATTTATTTTTTTTTTTAAGGCAAAGTAGCTATTTCATCAACTGCACACAAAAGCAGGTCACGGAGAGCTTGGCTTGGCCGGTGTGTAGATGTGTACCACGTATACCGAGCGTGACACAGCAGCACCAGCCTCACTAGGATTAACAACAGGAGTGTATGTGGAGCAAAGAGGACAGAGCACCTTCCTGGTTTTCAGGGGTGTTTCAGCTTCTACTGCAGCTGGCACATCACGCACTACCGGAGTAGCAAAGCACCGTTCGGTCACCTCCCGAACGAAGCACTGCCTCTTTCCTCAGAAGACCACTCAGAAAGAGTGGTTGAATTCAGCTAGAACAATGAAGCAACTCTAAGAATGTAAAAAGGACTTGGCTGGTGTTACACGGGAGGTGAACTTCACACACTTTTCTAAGCTGGAATGCTTGTGGGCCTTACACCTCTCTTTCAGGGAAAATGCTTATAGTAGAAGTAAAGTTGTTCATTTCACCAAACTGAGATAATCTATAATCTTTTGGGTCTTATGAACAGACAATGCTACTTTACTTACTGATGCCCTGGTATAGTGAAAGTAGCATAACCTGTTTGAAGTTGTGCGCAGTTACTTATTAGAACAAGAGAAAAAGCTGTAAAAAAATGACACCAAACACTGGTGTGGTAATTTTTCATCAGTTAAACTTGATCATATAACACTATCTCAAAACTGACGTGTTCCTCTTAAAACAGAAAGGTCTAGTTTACTTCTTTTTGGTTGTTGGGGTTTTTTTTAACAGGACTCTTAAAGCACTGGGATTTTCAACCTTATATATAACTGTCAATTCTTTTAAAACTATATACTAGACAATTACTGTAGGTTTGGCTTTTTTTTTTGTCGTTGGGGTTTTGTTTGTTTGTTTGTTTTCCCCAGCATAAACAAACACACCACTCCAGAACCTGTGTAGCTTCTGGAGAAATCTTTCTTCTGGCTGAATGAAATCTAAAGTGCAAATATTTGCATCTAATTTCTTCCACCTGTCCTTGGCATAAGGACGCTTCCGCATTGCTTGTTTACTCTACGTCCGAAGCAATTGCTACTTCAGTATTTTCAAGGACAGAGACTGATGGAGCGATTTCATGATGAATATGAAAAGATTACTCGCTTATAAACACAATTTTTGAGGAACTCTATCGCTAGTCACTTTCCTGTCCCTGTTAGGTTTTGTAACCTAGCAGCAATCATTCACAGCTAGAGCCTGCTGCTCTGGGTTTGGACAACTGTTGTCCATTTTGTCAGCAGGTCACCAACTTGACAGAATGCAGAGCAGTTTTAAAACACTTTGTTTCAGTAGGAAGTTCCAGCATTGGTCGTGTATCACCATACACTGTACATTACGTAATCCTAGTCATCCATGCTGCTCTTAACCTAAGGATTTTAAGTGCGGAGTTCCTTGCTCTGATAGCAGATTAAGAACCTGTAGAACGTGTTCGATATTTTGCAGTACCAGGCTTTGACGATTTATTAGTTTTTAAGACATAGCAGGAGACTAAAGAAAGTGAAACTGCTGAGAATTCCAGCAGCAGACAATCTGGTTTTTATTAACGATGAAGCTGCATACACAATCCTGTTTCCTCCTCCCTAGGCTCCCAGTAATTTGTTAATTGTGGCTGTCACCAAAGCAGCTACACGCCCTCAGCGGCGCAGGAAAACGTTATTATGTGAAGACTGCCCCTTTAGCTTCGCTTAGGAGAACGGGCAGAAGAAATCACTCCGGTATCGCCCATTTTTGATGTGCTCGTGAAAATAACACAAGACTAAGCTGTATGCTGTAGCTTCTTCAGAAAATCATTCATACCAGAATTAAGTTATTTTTACAGAGATGCAGAGGTGCGGGTGGTTTTTCTTTCCCCAAATGCTTCCCTAGTTATGTCAAAGTGTGCAGTTAGTAACATGTGACATCACCGGCATGTTCAACTTCACGATTTACTTCAGTTCATCTGATGCAGCTCTTGACTAAAGCATCAGGACGTGGGTGCTGCTTGCAACTGAAGAGTAACCTTGATGAAACAATGTCTTAAGCCTGGCAAATACCGTCTTGCCACGAATAACCTGTTCCAGAGTTCACAGTATTTTGGGCACAGCATACTGCGAAACTTCATTTCTGCCCCCAACAAAGCAACTTCTGAATAAGTTACAAGATTTAAGCAGTTGATGTAACAAGAGGAATTACAATCTGTGGTATCTTTTGTAGAACAACATTTTTTTCTCTTAAACCATTCCTTTCTGGGAGGAGAAAACAGTAAGCACTTAATAGTATCCCTATTATTTCTACTTCTGATTATTTACATCGTTACTCAAAGCACGCGTATACTTTCCTTCCTCTTCCTTTCTAAGAACGGATCAATGCCGCCTCCAAGTCGAACTGTCCGTACATTTGCTCCTCTAATCCCTGTGCTCTTTGCACTCCGCTCGAAATTTCACGCACCCTCCCCCCCCCCCCCCCCATACACAAAAATTGATCCTACGGTCCTCTAGCTACGCTAAGGTATGGCAACAATCCATTTTACACTGCTAACGAGCTGGAAGATGATAAAGAAAAATAGCAAAACAAAGCGTTGGTGCGTAAGGAAAAAAAAAAAGGAATGCCTTTATCACTTCACTCCCGGCAGTTGCCAGCGCGCAGGGAAACAACGCAGGGACGCGCTCCACCGCATTTAAGCGAGAAGATGCGGCGTTCATGTCTGACGCGTTAACGGCGGTAGAAAGTTGGGTCTTTCACCGCCCAGCGTGCGCGTTCGGGAAGCTGAACGCCTCTCTCACCGGCACCCCGACGCCTGAGGCAGGGGCCGGGCCGCGGTAGCCC
>JAAGNO010021506.1:22514-48034 GCA_033439905.1 Ceryle rudis | reverse complement strand
CAGTGAGTCAAAGGCAAGCCCAGGGGAAGACTGAGAAGCAAATGGTCCAAAATAGAAAGACAACATGATAAACAGATGCACATCCCAGACACGCAGTGCTTATGATGATGATGCACCAAGTAACATTCTCAATTACATTACAGTGCACCAAGATGAATGAACTAGTTAACCTATTGATGACTTCCATTAAATTAGCTGAGAGAAAGCTCAGATTTTAAGGATTTCATCAAATATTTCAACATAAACTGACTAAGAAAGAAGCAATTAAAAAAGAAAAGAACACCTATTTGCAGATAAGTTAATACTACTTTTCAAAACAGCTTTAATTGCCTTGTTTTTCTTTTAATATTACACTATGGGTAAGCCTTATTTGCCATGGAAAAACAGACATGTAAATTTGATACCCTGTACTTGTTGATGTGCTTTTAAAACTGACAGCAGAGTTCAGAATGTGAAATTTCCTTGCTTCTGCTGCCACATGGCAGGCTAAAAGCACAATTAAGTAAACAGCTAAGTGTTTCTCCTGATTTCCAGGAACAGCAGAAATATGTTAAATCTAAATAAATAAATAAATAACCCCACAAAACACCAAAAAACATCCCAGCAACTGATCTCTAGAAATAATGAAGTTGCTTCAGAAGTGTCCGTTCCATTTCCAAAAGGTATGATAAATAGGGAAGGAAAATACTTAACAATTTAATTCTGACACTGCTGTAAAGTACTACATCAGTATATAATGTAGTGCATTATAACACTTAACTTTGGGATGTTAGCATACAAGTATATATACACGTGTGTAAACATATTTTTACATGTATGCTAACATCCATACTTAGCAATTGAAAATAATTCAGAATATATTTTCCTTACTGCCTTTCCAGATGTTTTTTTTTTACTTAATGAAAAAAACAGAGCAAGGATAAGACAACAGTTTGAGAAACACAAAGCACACTGACAAATACTGAAAAAGATAAAGAAACATTTCTGTACTCACAGAAGTGATACCTTACATATGCCAATTACTCGCCTCATGTTATCATTAGGAAAATATGAACCTTGTCAAAAAAAGATTTTAAAGATAGTTAAATCCCAGGGGACCTTATATCAACAGAAGTGAAAGAAAAACAAAAAATACAACGTACTTATTTTCTGTTCCATCTGCATCTTAGCTCATATTATTATTTTCTACTCACTTCACTACCTACCTCCATGCTCCCCTCCCCCCTTCTTTTTAAGGGAAAGGAAAAGATTGATTAATCTCAGTGTTCACCACACTCACCTGGTCAAGACCCTAAGCATCTTAAGCACCACTCACTACATTAAACCAATTTTGAGTAATACAGAAGGCTTTGTGCAAGTACATCACAATCATGAATGTCATTGGAGGCAGATACTTAAAAAAATCAGATTTACAAAATTCTTACTGATGAGTCCCCTTCTTGCCACAACAGCATTTACATTTCTATATGGAAACTAATTCTAAAAGCATTTCAATATTCTTTTTGGAATCACTGCTACTATTTATTGGCAGTCTCCATTACAAGTTTAGATTTATTTAGCAGCAATAATGAGCAATTTCTACAGTTTCTCAATGTACTCTCACAAATCAATTAGAAAACATCAGTTTCTTATTTTATTGGTCTGGCATTTTTCACAATAACTACATTTTACTGTGGAAAAAATGTGTCTTCCCTCTAGTGACTATTGGCAAATGTGTGTTAAGTAGTTCTACCATTAAAGTGACTCATTTTTGATACTCCTCTACATACCAGTATCTCAAACGATTTCATGAAGTATGTATTCAGCTGGCAAGGGCCTTGTTTAACAGTTTGATACAGCACAACAAGATACTTCAGATTTTGGGTGAGTCACAGAAATGGTGATCTCTTCGAAGTGTTTGAAGAGATGGGTCGAACATTTTGAGAGAATAGTTTCGAAATACATTCCCTATTAGGCAATAAGAAATATTTTAAATCAGTAAGCACATTTTTAAAAGCAAAGAGATGTTTGCAAATGGTTATGAAATACTTCCACATGTGATCATATTTTCACAATAATTGTAACTACCAAATATTATATTGCACATTAATTTTTATCGTTGAATAAGGTATAATTCTGGAGCCAGGAATACTGCAGACAGTAAAGCACAGCCTGTTGCAGTGTATTTCCTGGCCAGCTCTTCAGACCACAGATGTCGGGCTGCTATGCCAGACCATTCCACATATTTACTGGTGCTCTCATTTTCATATTAGAAGTCCTGGATTTAGGTCTTCTCCTCAGTAGCATTAAACAAGCAGTTCATAAAGTCTGTTTTTAAATACAGCTGCAAATATCTAACTGTTTTGTGAAGCCACTTGTTCCATGTATCCCTAGAGATCAACCATTTGCCATTAACAGAGACTAAGATTGAGAAGGTTGCTCAAAAAGCTAAGTAACTTCTTGTTTCAGAGGACACTTTTGAAGAAAATGACTAATGTAAAGTTTAAATATAGGTCTATGATTAAGTACATGGAGCCATCAGAACTTAAACACAAAAACTGCCAATATAGTGTCCTGCTAGAATTATAGTCTTCCAAAGACTAGAGAGCCATAAAGCCTTTCCGTAATATTAATAATAAACTTCACTATAACTTCAACACAAGGTAATCATAAGCCAGAGTTTCCAGCAAAGGCATGTGCACCATATCCAAAGGCTTTTTTCAAGTTCTCAGCAGCCCAACACTGTTCCTACTAACATCAGCAGGCACAGAGGCTAACTTTGCACATGTGAACTAAAATCAACTAATATCCAATAGAATTCTATAAATAAAAACATCCAGGTTTTAAGTTGAGTATCTCAGGACAGCCATGTATCTCACTGAAGCCTGAAGTGTCCAAAATATGGAGGTTGTAAAATACTAAACTTTGCCATGGGTGTACAGCTGACCATTGGCCATTTGTTTTACATAGGCCAGTGAATTTTTTGGAGGCAGAGTTGTTCATCAGCCAGGAGAAAGGCAGGAAATTTTGCTTTGGCAGGTTGATTTTTTTTTTTTTTTTTTTTTTTTAAATTAGCAGATGTTTGAAGCTGCTCCAAGGTTTGGAATGTCAAATAAATCCCAGTGGAGAAAGATTAGTAGCAGAAAGCAGGTGAGGTGGTCAAAGGTGGATGTAAATACAATTTATCAGATGACTCAGCAATTTGTCACCTTGGTATCACCATTGCACATGTGGCATATATAAAAGTTTTGGCAACTGAGAATGAACATCATTCCTCTAGCCAGTATACTTGGAGAGGAATTGTATGGCAATCCACAGATGTGCTATCAAAAAATGAATCAAGAAAAATCCCAGAAAAAAATATTCAGTAGTTTAAAAAAAATAAAATCTACAGACCGCATCCTTGCGCTAAGAATGGCTATGGGCAGAGGTAGTACTAAAAAGAACCTAGAAACACCAAAAAAAATCCAAACCAAAACACATACATCCCCCACACCCCTCAATGTTCTTCCATAAGTAGCAAACTAAGCTAGGCAAATATCAGCTCTCAGACTAGACATGACCTGTTTGTCAGATCAAATAGTTCATATATGTTCTTAGACTCCTCCTAGGTGCTCAATTCTCACTTCATAGTATCTTTAGTTGAAACCTTCTACCACTTCCTACTCTTCATGATAATTTGTGATTACCTCAGTTATATTCTCTTTTGTTATCTCAAATAGTAGAGCAAAGTATATCCATGCAGAAAGTCATGGCTCATAACTTTAGTGTAAAATACCACATTTCTTCTCAGCAACCAGGAATTTATCACTGTGCTCTCTGCTCTTCTTCCCCCCGCCCCCGACTACCAGGACAACTTCGTAGAATAGACTTTTTCTTTAATAGGCTAATTTTTTCCGTGCAAAAAGCTGAAAACCTAAATAAAATCAAGGAACTGGATGATTGGTGATTAGTTCTCAGAACACTGGGTTTGTGCATCTATGTCATCTTAACTGCACTAATAAAAATGTGAAACAAAATCCAACAGAACATACATGATATTACTATCTTCCATGCCATACGACAGGTATAGTGCTTTGATCTGATTTTCTGTATCATACTTGGCAGAACATACGTAGAATTCATATATAAAAAAATGACAGTATCAGTTCCCTCACACATCTGACAGTCAGAAATATGGACCTCCTAGAAAAAGTGTCTTCCTGGGAAAAGACTAAATTAAATTCCCCAGAACTGTTTACGAACTACTGAAGTTTGTTTCTATCTTAAAGATCCCAATTAGTCTAATGTTACAGCCCTAACACCATTTTATCTATACAAATAAAACCAAATGATGCTCTTGAGTTGTGATGAAGTGCTATAGCATCAATATTCTGATGTAGTTAGGACTTGAATCTTCCCTTCTGTGGAGGGAGAGACCACGAACACCGAACAGTGCACACCAGGGAGTCCTGGTGAAGATCTGGGCCTGCAGAAATTTCCTCACCCTCTTTCTAACAGTTCAGCAGAGGACTCTGGCTGAAGTCCAGCTGATAGGAACAACTGGGAATTACCAGATAGATGTTCTCAAACAAGGGCTTTTTGGTTTTGGAATCAATTACTCCACTTGTCTGAAGTGGCTCACATTTTGATTGACTTCAGCCACTTAGAGGCTATTTTTTTGCCCCTAGGAATTTTAAGAGGGCAAGATGGTCTTTAAAGTTTTCTACGTTAGTAAAACCAAGTTTTGTTAAGGCGTGCTACAAACATTATGTTAATTGCAGCATGTTCATAATAGTTTTTCTAGACTGCATACATTGTCCAATACATTTAATAAACGAGCAGATAAGCAAGATAAGTGCACAAAATATTAGGGACAAGAGGTTGTTTGTTTGTTCCCCCCCTCCCCTTGACTATAGTGGTAGAAGCTATTGCCACCAGGGCCAGGATCTGTGGTAGGTATCATCATCAACAGGAACACTGATGTTTCTAGTTCAATTTTAAAATGCAGCTGTACATATATCAATTTGGAAAACCTAATTTCAGGAATGGAGATAAATTTAACTATCAAGAGGAAAATAAAGCTCGTAGTTGAGTATACAAAACTACCAAGACATAAGCAGAAAACAAGATGCATATATACTTGTTACTGTATCCAAAAGCATCCTATCTTAGGGACACTTTTCTTAATTTAGATGATCTACAGAGAAGTTAGTCTGAACTCTTGGGTTCTCCATAATTTTTCATTCATGGAGTAAGATTATAAAGTTACTTTTAAAAAATTCTTCTCACACATGACAAGCAAGAACTAAACATGCAAGAGGAATGTTACACTACCTTGTTCTACCTCTAGGAAAAAGAGTGGTGCTTTCACATTTTTCCACTATTATGAGTTAATGAGATAAAAATCAAGGTATTTCACAATTAGATCTCCCAGACAGGACTTTAGGACTTCAGACAACAATGTATAACTAAGCAGATCTCGATGAAGTAAAACAGTAGTAGCATTCCACTGCATGCTTGCTCTGTAAGCTATTTGTACAGTGCTCCAAACAGGACTACAGAACTGAATCCTCAGCTTAAGAGTATACAATAGAGATACCAGACAATGTCTCAGCTTCTATCATTTACAAAATGGAAAATAAGTTAGCAATACCAACTTGATTTGTTTTCACATATTCCTACCTATCAACTGCAGATGTCTTCACACTCCTATTCAATAAACAACAACAAAAAACCCTCTTAACAGTGCAACTGCAAATTAAATCCATTGATCAGTGGGATGTACCCAGATTTAGTTATCTTCACACTTCTGAGAAAAAAGTAATGCCTAGGCTTCAAAACAAATTATCTCACTTCTGTTTGACACCCATTCCTCCCCACACATCCATCTCTTAGCTTTTCCTGATAAGCCTTAAAACTTCCCATTTTCTTTTCCTAAAATTATTTTCTTCTAGCTGTCTGAACAGCACACTGTCATTACAACAAACAAAGTGCCATTCTATGATACCAAAAATCAGTTTGTAAGCTTACAGCAAGACAAGACCCATCGATATATAATAGTCACACTTGAAAAACAAAAAATACTTCCTGAGTAAGGAGGGAAAACATTGAATGAAATAAATATATTAAACAGTAATGTTCTAAGCTAGAGCAGTAATTAATCTTTTCACTGTTAAGGGTCAAAGAAAGAGAATATGGATAGTTACCACATATTCTTCATGAATTTACCCTATCATTTAATGAGGCCCAGATTTTTGGTAATGAAAAACATACCACCACATCTAGACAGTTTACTTCTAGCAGAGAGTCCTCCACATTTCAAAAGTTATAGCAGTGTCTTCTGCACAGGAAGCTTTTCGAGGATGTCCTTCAAGACAAGAGCTGAAAGTAACAGGATATATGGAAGGGTAATAGAAGAACAGTCCACAAAGACAAGAAAATGCTTTTGGGGAAAGTAGAGAGAGGCAGGTCTTGTTGCAGAAAAAGTGAATGCATTATCCACTGTAAGACAGGGCATGGGGCGATGAAATACATGTTGTGCCAGAAAGAAATTCCATACTTCCACACACTAGTATGAATTACATGTGACATCTTTGCTTATTTCAGCTCCTGTGTAAATATTAATGTAATACATACGTGAAGCTGAGGATATCTGCTATAACATACTAGAAACAGGAAAATGCTCCAACAGCAGAGATTACAGAACTTAGTCTGATTACTCTTACCATTGCAATTTAATAAGCCTACCTCCCAAAGCAGCAACAATGCTCTTAAAATTACTATAGTATGTAGGGGTTATTACAATGAACTATTGTGCAGTAACTGAATATCTATATCTGAAACATCCTGTAAAACCATTAATGACTATGGACCCACATTTGTTTGTAAAGATTAAAGGTGAGAAAAGGACTATTAATAAATGGGAACAATATGTAGTCCACATGTGAGTTCTAAGTTTCTTTTCTGAAAACAAGAGTAAATCATGCAAAGAACTTATTCATGGAAGAAGAGACAAAGCATGCTAATAGAATTTATTCATTTAAAAAGGACTCCAAAATTGCTTATACAGCTTTTCCAGTTACAAAAAATAATTTTAAATACAGTGGATGGAGATTTTCCAAGTAGTACATGGTTTTTATAAATATTCTGAACCCTCTTCTTTCCAACTTTTTTAATCACTATAGCTCAAAACACAAAATTTAGTTTCTCAGAAGGCCAAATTCAATTACCTTTTGATGGCTAAAAGTTGGCATATGCAATACAAGCTGTGCTTCACTCACGTCTTCAGTCAGCTTGGATGCTTGTACTATTTTCATTATGCTACCATCTACAGACTACAGTAAAAAAAAAAATCAACTCAAACTCCGTAATTCTAATATTAAATAGACTACAAACATAAAGGAAAGAGGGACCAAAGTAGCTTACAATTCTAGTAAGTGAAAGCCACTTGCCATGGTTTGACCTACCTGAAACATCAGTAAGGTTGTCTTATCAGAGGACAAAGCATGAATGGAAATAGAAATTACAGAAATATGACTAGGTCAGTAATAGAATGCAAGTGATGATTTGATTGAAAGGTCCTGCTGCTTGCAGGTTGGTGAATATCTAGCTTCAGAAAAGTAGATAATTGAATTAAAAATTAAAGGCAGTAAAATGCAGTCTGCCAACACATCTCAATTGTGTGAGATGCAGATTTCATATATACCATGAGTTTTAAGAATATTGATAGAATAATTACATGAAGGGAAAGAAACTGATTTTTCATTCCTTTTTTTCTGGTGTTCCATGCACTATATTCTCACTGGTGCAACTGCAGCATTGTGATGAAGCAATACTGATAGCAAAAGTCAATAACCACTCATCTGTCTCATCTGTGAGCTGCTTAATAGAAGCAGGGCTGCAGAGACTCCAAACTAATTCAGGTCTGAGTCAATTTAGGTCCCAATACTGCCTTAATCCAGAAAAGCTGCTCCAGTGCTGACCTCTATCTCATCTTTAGCCTAATGCCTTTACATGCACTGTTGTGGTCAACAAGATTTTCTTTCATTGCTCCATTAAGCCCTCAGTGTATATTCTTGTGGTTTAATTTACCTGTTTCCTGTGGCTTCACTTACTGGGTTATTCCAAACCTTCCTCTTCTCTGAGTTACCCTAGATAATTAAGAGCTGATTATATATCAAAACACAATTGGTTCTGGCAGCAAAACAGGGCTCACATATTTGCATTTTTCTCTGAGAAGTGAGCTGTCACAAAACCTGAGCCTACTGTCACCAATTTGCATGTGCTACTACACTAGAAACTTTTGCTATGACAATTTATGTTTTGTGTACCAGTCTGCTTGACGGGAAACTTACACTGGAAATGGCATAATAAGAAAACATTTCCTCTCCTTCCCTTTTCAAGGGGACCTTAGTGCTATAAAAAGAGAAGTCACCGAGTGTGAAGGAATATTAATATAGCGTGATGAATATTAATGTAGCGTGATGAATATCAAGATTGCTTAATTCCTTTGTGAATCTCAACAGCCAGTCTCTTCAGGACTTACTAATTGAGAAGTGACAATATTGTCACTTAGGACTGTTTTTCAAACTAAAGCAGGCTATTAACTGGATATATTTCGGAAAACTTGCAATCTCAATCTCCCTTTAATCCCCACGCTGTTTTGACATACTCCCAAATACACAATTGCTGCTTGGAAACGCTGCTTCACCTAACACACACCTTGCAATTCAGCAAGTCTGTTGTTCAGTGGTCACTTTAATAGAACTCCATAAAAGATTTAATGTGCATGATCTTTACTAGGTTGCCTTCAGAATCACAAATACAGATTTATATCAATTTATTTACTTATTAAAGGCTCTGAACATTTATTGAAAGTAAAGCATGCGTGGCAACTGAGCCAGACACCCAAATGACTATTTTACTGATTTATCTAAGTCATTTAGAACAATTTATTGATTTTAAACTACTTTTACAGCAACAAAAGAAAAGCATATTCTTTTGAGGAACTTGCAAAAGATTAATTTAACTTTTACATTCTATAAACAGGCAACATTTAATCTGTGTAAAATTAAATACAGAAGAACAATCAGATAGGCTTTTGAAGGGCTCATACACAGCAAGTAGTTTAGCATTTGCAAGAGATACAGCCAGTTGTTTAACCACAGATATATCATTTAGTCTAGAACTTAAACAAGCATTGATAAAGTTTTTTTATAAAAAGATGCTATCACCAAAACAAACACAGTATTTTGTACTACTTCAAAGCTTATGTGTTTAGAAATATTCTGTGGAAACAGGAAAATAATATCTTGATTTTCTAAACTTTACATCTGCTCTTACTTACAGCATTGTAAAGTTCTCTGGATTTCAAATGGGTAACTCTTTTCTTTTGTCTGGTCCCAAGTTTGAAAGTGTTCACAATTTTTTTTTTTTTACCCCACACAATTTCCTATTTTTCACTTAAGAATACATCCATACGAAAATCTCTGCAGCCTTCTAACAGTAGTAAATACTATCATAACTTAGATCTTAAAACATTTTAGAAGCTTGCTAGAAATTATTCTTCCTCAGGACTAAAATTCCAGTATCTTTATAATTTCCTGATGTACATATGTAACTAACCTTTTAACCAGGTATCATGCTGTTTATTCGTATTACAGTCTCCCACTTGGGTATATAACCTGCAGAAATCATTCTTTTCAGTAAATGAAGTTCTTTTCACAGGCTTGGTTTTTGGAAAAGACTACAACCTTCTACAACCAAAGAGCTTCTCTTTTAACATTTTTTTTTCCATCTATATGGAAGGATTCAATCTGTAATCCTTGACATTAAGATGTTACAAATGCATCTGCATCACTTAGTGAGACATATCTTAGTGAATAGTTTACCATGACCTGCTTGAAGATGCACTATTGTATATAGGGTTTTTTTGATTCTCCTCCACAATAAGATAAAAGCTGTTAGTGATTTAATGAGAAGTCATATATGAAGCCTTCAAGTAAGTCATCACATACTATTTGATAAATACATAGTAACACCGTAAGTAACTTCCTCTACCTGCTTAAGTTAGAGGTGGACAAGCTACTCAGGCTCCTGAGTTACTTTCTGGCTGCACCTAGGCTAATAAGCTGGGTGCCTACTGCAGAACATTTTTGCTGCCATGTACCTTGGTCTCCTGATCACCCAGATGACACTGATCAGCTATTGCATGGTCTGGCTCCCATCTGGCCCCATACTCAGGTTTCCCTCCCATCAATCAATAGTACCTGGGGGGACAGCAGGAAGGAGAAAGGAACTGGTAGAAGGCCAGGTCTCAGACCACTGGTGGGATATGTGGCTACAGGGTGAGGCAGAAGGCTTAGTTTGTGCTTGAGTCTTGCTGCAACTTGACAAGAGGTCAGAGTCGAACACACCCAGACCCCAGAGACTGGAAATGCTTCCAGGTCTACAAGCTTAAACATCACTTGGTGTGTGCTTGACAAGCAAAGGCAGCTTTTGATTTCCTGCATAGTCTTGAAAAAAACAAAGACATGTTTGCTGCTATGCTGTAAACAGATACATAGCACTGATGTTTCTAATTCCATAACAATAAATGCTTAGTTTTAATTGTAACTTCACCCTTAAAGCCATTACTTTTCATACGTATGTCTAGCAGAAGAAGTCTTGATCTGTCCATTTCAGGCTGAATTCATGTATACTGGGCAATTTTATATCAAATTCAAATCTGCACCCCAAAATTTCCTTTTCAATGAATTTTCAAAGCTTCACTTGCACTCTGGATTTCTTTCATATCAACCAAACCTTTGAAACATTTGGACTACTTTAAACCCATTTATGACAAAAATTGTTTGAAAATTTTATTTTACACTTGTTTGCTCAACTGTTGCCACAGCAATAGATTTAGCAACATCTCTGTAAAGTTCTAAGCAGAATTTTCACACATATACATGCTACTGGGTAGCTTTAATATTTTTGCTATGTCGTTTAACAGAGTACCATTGTAGCAAGTAACCTGAACACCAAAAAATTTTAAAGGGAAAAATCCCTGACATGAGATCTCTGGCACAATGATCTGAGAGTTAAACCCACTCAGCAATTTACACTGAGATCCTCAAGAAGCATTTTAGATGGCTGCTCCCCTTTAGGTACTCAAAAATTGTGAAGCTCAGCAACTGTCAGGGAAAACTCTGTCCCCAGTTAAGAAAGATATGGACAAGAGAATTAAAAATACAGATTTTCAGAGTTGCTTCATACTTTCTGCAAGACATCTGTTAACACACACTTATAATCTACATTTTAGTATGTTACAGGCTACATAGGCAGACAAACTCTGTTTTTCTGCTGCATCTTCTATAGGTGATGCTCTAAGATCCCTTATTACCCATCTATCTATGGCCTTCTGTTTCCCATCCACAACTCAGCTTGAAACCTTTCAGGCAGAGACTGTTAGAGCAAAGAGAGAGTGGGTAGTCAAAGACTAGTCTTAATGCTTGAAAGATTTCTCCAAAAAACAGTGTGTAGAATTAATTTCTAGCTGCAGTATACATACACACATGCTGTAAAATAAATTCCCAAAATAGGAACAGAAACTCACAACTCTTGACAAATTATCGTGTGCCTGAGTTATGATGTTAAAAAGGACGTACTCTTCTGTATTCATCCTCTTTAGTCAAAGTCTACCCGTATGAAGGTGCCCAAAAGTTCCTAGTTCAAATCTCATTCTCTGCATTTTCATTTACATGGATCCCCTGTTCTGTTTATTGGAAGTAACAGTACTTGTGAATATGTGGATTCTCCTTGTAGAGCATAGCACTGATTTGCTTCACAGATATGGGCCCTTAGTCAGCTACATAGCAAATAGTGTCAGGTATTTGAAGAAAACTAGCTATGGCATCAACCACTTGACTTCAGCTATATATATATATTATAAAATGCCTGCTCAGGCCAGTGTGGAAAAAAATAAAGCTTGAGCGAGCAGTCATAGTCTTTATAAACTTTTCAGTGTCACTCCCTCACAAGGGAATAGGTAACAGTAGTCCTCTTCTCACTACCTCAGTGTATACCAGACTGTACCTGAAGGCCCCAATTAAGTTCAAACCCTGTGGTGCCAGAGGGGATGTGTTATCCTCATGTAAAACCATGTCCTTTAATATGTTTTGCAGTCTGTCAAAAGACTGTGGGGAAGCTTCCTGAAGCAGAGAAAACAGCTCATTGGGAAAAATGTGCACTTCAGGCATCTTCCCGTTTGTACCATAGATGTTGCCAAAACCAGCCCTGATTCTCCAGTTTTAGCTTTGACTCAACACATGACACACTAACAAGCCAGGACAGTAGTGACCTTTAATAAAATCAGAGTGGGGAGTTTTTAATGAGCCTTCTTGTTCCTCAAATAATTTACAGGTGTGGACTTCTGCAGGCAGGAAAACAACTCAAAAAGCTGAAGGAAAAGATAACTTGGAATTTGATAATTTATATTCCTGAAATCCCAAGCTTCAGCAAGTCTAACAGGAACAGCTCCAAACTTCTAATGGTTCAATTTATGATGAGGCCTCCTTGTGCCATGCATTGCTCTGGGGCACAGCACATGTAAATTCCTTGGACCCCAACCTCAGCTGACCATTGCAGGAAACCCAGTTTCATTTTCCTTTGCCTGCCCATATGCATTGCTCTCCACATTGGTCCATGAAAAGATAAAATGTTGAGGAAGGAGAGCGCTAAAAAAAAAAAATAAAGTCAAGCATCCAACAGAACATGTGTAAAGGGAAGTAGAAGGCATGGCAGGTAGACAGTAAGATGTATAGCCCAGTTTCTCAGCTTTGACCTAGTTCATTAAAGGATGCAATGATCAACCATAAGAAAGTTCTCTACCAGACCACCTGCTCAATATACCTTTCAAGAACACCATGATCTTTGTGATGAAGCCTGAAAAATGCTTTAGGGTAAAAAACAGACCACTTTTCCCTCTGTATGGCCCTGCTAAAAACTTCCTTCAAAATGTATTCAATATCCCATTCTAATTGGCTGTACACATGCTAAAATAGCTACAGAACAGCAGCTGAACTAGCCAGCAGAGACAGAAAGTGCAACTTGATGTCCTCTGCACCTGTTAGACAAGCCTCCTTAGTCAAATAAGCCATGGAAGTGAGCGATGTGTCCTCTTCATCATTTGTTTGTTCATTACAGGTAAGGAAGGGGATGCCTCATCACTGCTGTCATCAACTACTTGGGGCTGGTGCAAGTTCAATAATTAACCACTTGATGGTCCTTCTGGGAAAATTAAATTCCCTGCATAGCAAGGACTTGATTTTGTGTTACTTATTAACAAAAAATCAAATCTCATATTTTTACTCAAAAAAGGATGGAATAAGCAACTGATAAATTCTTTTCCATGCTTGAGTTCAATGACCCTCTAAACCTTGCTTCTTTTATACCAGCATCACAACCACAACAACATTAGTAATTCAAACTCCAGTTTATATTTGGAGCCTCCTCAGACTGCAACAGAACAAAAGCTTAAATCATAGATACACTTTCTTCAGCCAAATCTGTTGCTCTCCATTCCCTACCAGCACAAGGCAAGGGTAAAGGAGAGTTAACTTAAAAAAAAGTATTTGGTAACAGTTTCCGTTTCTACTGGCATTTATATCTTGTGGGTACTGTATCAAGCAATGAAAAATAAATAAAAGAACTAAGCATTTCAAACACTGTCAGTGAACTTTTTCCAGATCAGTGAGGTTAATAGGCTTTTTAATTTAGAAATTCATAAGAACAGGATTATATTTGGCTAAAATGTTCTTTATATACTCATTGAAGTCTTACTACTAGAAATAGAAATCGGTTCCTCATGACAGAAGTACAGATTAGCTGTAATTAACAGAAAAGTACATTCAAATAGATTTCAGACAGCAACAGCTAATTACAGCAACGAGAACATAGAAGCAAGAAATCTACTGCTTGCAACCCTTGGATAAATTATTAGACTCCAGCAAGTCATTTGGACCAGAGAAGCTGTTCAAGCAACTTAAAAACATGAACAAGTAATTTACAGAACTGGGACAAATCTTTCATTTAATTTTGGGATCAAGCCAAATAAATTTCAGATCCTTTATAAAATTCTTGCACTGTAGAAAAGATGGAACTATGTCATGTTACTCCATCAACTGTCTCCAACAAGCCTTCAGATCAAACAATATCGAGTTATAAGGTTCAATGTAATTTTTACTCTACATTTATATTTGCTATGCTTTGTAAGAAATGTTACAGTGTATTATTGTAACAACTGAAACCAGAAAAACGACTCAAAAGATCACAAAAACTGCCTTTGTAATTTTTATTTTTAAGGGTGGGAAGCACAAGATATGCAGTGCCTTATTAAAGTGTCAAGGCAGTAAACAATGAAAAAAAACTTTAGTAAGTTCTACAAGATTTTCTTCTTGCCATGTGAACCCATGGGAAAAATTTAACCTGCTGAACATTCCAATTATTTCTTCACATTAAGAAGCTTTGCTCAGTGCATTTATAGTTTCTCCTTTACACACCTATTTGTAAAGAAAATGTTTTAATAAAAGAACCTTCAAAATGACAGTGTCAGCACACACAACTTCCATTCTTTTCATGTGTTTTTCTAAAAGTCAAATCAAAACATGGCAATACAATTAAATACACCAGTAACCATAGTTTTATTATAACTGCCTTATAAATCATGTTATAGTTAATCTAATTAACAGTCCTATGTCCCAGATACATTACAGGAAAAAGACCAAATCAATCCAGTCTTGAAGAAACCACTAATGTGTCTCAGGCACCAATCCTGGACTTGAACATTCATTGAATAGTGACCTGCTGTGAAAATACTATTATACCTGCTTTTATGACACTGGATTTTGCTTGCCTTCCCCTCACCTTAAAAATATTTTAGGAACACAAGTTAGTGCTATAAACTAAAGATACATTGCTAGTGGCTTAGCCTTTCAAAGATAACTACTTAATCTAAACCGCTTAGAAGTTTTAAGATTCCTAAGTTTAAAGTTTAGTATTTTTCTGCTATTTACCTTTTTTATTTGTCCAAATTAAAACATTGGTACACAAACCCACAAGAAGTTCCTTGAAACTTGGACTGAAAAGTTTCACATTTTCAGAAGGTAAATAAAGAGCATGTTGAAGCACAGCAGTTTCTAATGAGTTAATGTAAAAAGCCTCATGCAAAAGCAATCCGCATCAAAGCTAGCAGGCAATACCCTGACAGTCATCCATCAAACCAAAAGTCCCCTTAATAAATGCCAATTATAGGGCAAATATGCACAAACGCGGATAGCATAAGCCATGGGATCATTTCCTTCCAAGAAAATTAGTGACCAACAAAACACCCATGCAGTGTAAACTATCAGCCTGCCCTACAGCAACACTCACTCCTGACCGGAATACTAACTACTATTATTATTTCGCTCCTTTCTATTTTATTTTATTTTGTATTTTTGCAAGAGTTCAGAGCCACACAGAATTTTGTTTGGGGTTATACAAATTCCTTTACAATTTGTATAGAAGTCTAACATAACTTTTTAAAAGCCATGACATGCCTATAATGTATACAGAGTCTCTGACTTCCGCCGTAAGCGAGCCTTTTTCCTAACTTAATCATACTCAAATTTCACCCCTTTTAAAGATCCTGATTCAAAAATGTTCACTCATTCTCCACAGTCCACAAATTTATACCATCTCTTCCTGTGGTATTATATGTGCATAAATTAAAAAAGAATGGTCTTGTATAAGGACTGAAAACAGAACATTCCAAGTTCCCACCCCCCAAATCTAACTTCAATTTATCAAGAAAAATGTTTTATAGAAAATATACATTCTTATAAAATTATTTTGTGTATGGATAGGATGTTTTGAATATGAGCACGGTTATGTTTCCAAACCTAAAACCAGTGGGTAAGCACAGCATGCAAAAGTCAAAACGAAAAATATTAAAAGCTTCTCTGATGTTGCATTTGTCATACCTCCAGTACATCTCACCCCCTTTGCTAACACCTTCTGCATGTTACACCTGACCAATGTTTTTGTTCTCCCAAGAGCAGATTTTGTTAGATTTATTATATCTGATATACAGTATACTAAAAAGTAGCATATTTAGTCATATGGAGTGTCAGAGGCCCATACTTCAAGGTGACAGTTGGGGTCTAAGATAAAAATATTATGCTAATAAGACAAAGCAGTTTTTGTAAGAAATACTTAATACTAGTATCATGAGAGAGAATTCATTTCTTAGCTGAAAACACTTGTATTTGCTGTATTTATAGAAATAGATTAGAAAATGCTGCATTAGTCCTAGTTTGATGTCTTACCTAATTGACCTCTAAAGTGACATCTTCCACTGCACAGGCCGGCCCGTGCTATATTCATTTATTTCCATCTTACCTAAAATTATGATGAATGGTCTGAGCTTCATTCAATTATTGAAAATGTGCAAAGAAACAGAAACAATGAAACTGGCAAAGCGCTCTGCATTCTTAGGAACAATTTAGGCTAATTAGCATCAACTTCTCCCCCATTCATCATACCCCTTTAGAAATATAAACAAACTGTCAGCTCTAACCTAACAAACAGATCACTGAGCTACTTAACACAAATTATTCTTACATGAAAAGCTCCTTCTCAGGCAATATTCTCCTCTAGGGCATCTGGGAAGCTGAGCTATTAAAATTGAAGACATATGTTTCAGTCAAACTTAACTCCCAGATTGTAGTGATTGCTGTTGTGACAGTTTTCCATCAGCATGCTGCTGCTGGCAATGTACCACATATTTAAACAAAGCAATGCAACAACAGGCTTCAATGATGCATGTTCATTTAGTACAATATCAATACCACCCAATTAGCATCCTACACCTAGAAGTGGAGCTATTAAAATTATTGCTTAGGTACAGCTCAAGTCTCAGGTTTCATCTGGGGTTTCTTTTGCAATTACAAATTCTGCGTGTTCCTGTGAGCATGCAGAAGGCAGCAGCTATGCCACTGTCAGCTAAAGCAATAATTTAGTAATTCAAATCAAGCTGCAGAGGCAATGCTCTGAAGAGACCATAGAGGGGAGCACTGCTGTCACTCCTGGGTTCTAGCTCAAACTTGTTAGGTGCCACAAATAAAAGGCTAGCTCTAAGCTAGAGGAAACAGGGAGGTTTGCAGAGCTGAGTTCTGCCTTAACACTACAATCCCCGTACTACTTTGAAAGCCAAAATAATGATATACTTTCTTACCTTTCTCCAAAATGCAGAAGGTACTAAGTGTCCCCCTACTCTGTAACTAAGATTGTTGTGCTGAAACTAAGACTTTCATCACTTCAGTACAATACTTACAATCGGGTGGAAGCAAGAAAAAAAAAATACTGGCCTGGAGCTTCCTGTCTCACAGCTATTTGAGGTTTTGTGTCACATAAAAATAAGCCTTTTCCAAAGCAAAACCAGGGAATATCCTCCACTGTTTTTTAGGAGCACACACACTTATAAATGTAATTTGAAGACTCCAGAGATACCAGAAATAATCAGTATTGAGAAGCTATTTAATGAATTATGGTTTTCTTTTCAATCTATAAGAAATTTTCTACTTATTTCTTTACTTCCCTTTCAACAGCAAAATATGTAATTGGAACTTGGTGAATTAAGAGGAAGAGTTTCCCATCCTTTCTCCGTTCATTTTCTTTCACTTTTCTGCTCTGATATTTCTTCCTAGCTTTAACTTTGTCTTGCCAGAATCACTTGCAGCATATGCCATAGCTTGCTTTATATTCTTGATTCTGAGGAAGGTAATAAACTGAGTAGTAGCAGCTTTATAGCCTGTTCAATAAAAAGATGTAGTCTGAATTTAGCTTTGCTTCATCTTTGGGTGAAAGGAGGAAGGAGGATGCTCCTCAAGAAGCTGATGATTCGGCCCTCACTGCTAGCTGCCCACACAATTGCTTTTTCCCCTTGGATATGGAAACTTCCAAGGCCTGGAAGCATATAATATGGATGGGAACCAAGGTCCCCAAACACCTCCATGGTAATACACTTTCTGCCAGCAACAGATACACACTTTCTGAATGAACACACAGCAAGACTATTTCTGGCTTCCAAGGTAAAGGATATTGAATTAAGACATGACAGACACCTCATATAAAGACTGATTCTACAAGTGTTATGCAAACAGACTGGTGAGATTTGAAACTGAGTACCTAGGCAAAGGCTCTTGCCCATCTTGTCAGAAATGATCTCACAGATATGGGCTTGATAGACCCAGAGACCTGGTGCTCCAGTTCATGTTTATCAAGAGAGAATGAAGAGAGGTCTTAAGAGTGAGGGAACTAAAAACCTGTTTAAGACATCATGAACATAAAATTGATGGTTCACAATAACAAATCAATGTTTTAAGCTAGACAGAAACACTTGATACCTGAAGTAGAGAGATACAAGTCACAGTATAGAAACAATATTTGAGCTCATGTTTATAGATAAAACTGCTCAAAAGCTAGATACAGATCTAAGAAACAGGATAAAAGCCTCATGAGAATCTCAGAGAGCTGAAGTGAAATGAGTTAAAATACCTGTCTTTGTTCACACTAGAAGATAAAAATATCCCAGAAAAAAAGCTGAAGGATGATGGCACAGAAACCAAGGGGAAAAGCATTCAAGACGGGTGTAAGTTCTGACAAGTCAAGAAGGAGGGAGTACTGCTTCAGCAACTTCACTAGGAACAGGATATTAAAAACCTGTGGGCTAGAGGAACAAGAAGTGTTTAAACAAGACAGAGGCTGTCTTAAGGTCAATCATTCTAAACTGTTCTTCAGCTACTGAACAGAAGTGCCTAAAGTCTCAAATACATTGATCCAAAGCAAAATTATAGTCATGAAAACTTCCAATGATGAAGTACAGTGTAAAACTGAAATCTTAGGATTGTACCCTGTCCCTATATGATACATATACGGTGCTCCATATATTTTTTTGTTTCCCCATGCACACTTAAAGAAAATATTAATAACTCTGCTGCAGAAAGCGAGGCATAGAATTAGATGGAAAAGGAACAGAGCAGCACTGAACAGTACTTGACTATTAGAGCAGAAACTGGAGTTACACCACAGGCATTGCAAGGAAAATGTCAGTCTAATTTTCTTAGTGTATGAAAAAGGATTTTCTTAGGTAGGGAGTGTTTTGTACAGGTCAGTCTCAAAGGGGTCATCAACCAGGACCTTTTGCTACATTACTGTAAAGCACACATGGGCTATGGGTATACCACCTAAAGACCAAGTTTCGTATTCCAGTTCACCTACTTTTCTTGATTCAGCCATTAACACTAATTTTCCATATTTGCATCTAAAAAAGCATCTAATGTACGTGAATACAGAGATTTCATCATCAGTTTTAATTGTCTCAACAGCTACAAAACTGTCCATATTTTTAAGTAGCTATAGGCATGTGAACATGACTGCCTTATACAAATACTAAATCACATCCCTGAAATTACTTCCAAATTAGCATCAGACTTTCACCGAGCTTTGTTGTAGCTCACAGAAACTTACACACTGTATTTTTACCATTATGCTATGTAGATCAAGTGTGCAACATTCAAAGGTTATTTTATTATTTACACTGAGTTGTTCCTACTTGACTGTTATTTAGTTTATTCTTACATTTTAAAGTGTGTGGGGGGGGTTGTTGTTGGGTCAGAGATGTTTTCTTCCTGACTGCAGTGCCTTTTTAAGGCACAGCATCAAGTAATAGAAGCAGACAGGAAATAAGCATTGTTGCTCTCCAGAGGATGATTAAGCAAGTCTGCACAAGATCCCCTGAAGTTCCCACAAACAGGTTCTTATGTAACATATGTTTTCAAAGATACTTTCTCTGAGCAGTGAAGTGTCTTCATGGGAAAAAAATAGCTTTATAAGAAATTACAGAACATGAAATAACTATAAAAAAAGCATAATAAATGAAGTAAATTATTAGATACTTAGTACTACAGCAACTGATTCTGATTTACATTCCTCAACATTAATCTTAGTCAATAAAGTATCTGAGTCCTGCGGTGTCTTGCTTATGCAAATAAAGCATAAGGCACGTTCCTTAAAACATCATCTGTAATGCTCTGGGACAAGTCCAGATGATGGTTTTAATGCAAGTAGTCCAGATGACTTTCATAGACAGCTTCTGTGAAGAAAGCAGGATCCATCCTTTTCCTCTCACTTATGCCCAGAGCAAAATTTCTTTTCACTTGAGAAAGCTTTTCTTAAGAAGTCCCATAACAGTTCACTTCTGTTAGGCCTTCCCAGTACAGCTATGGATAGGTTGAAGCCATCCAGTATAGCATAGTTTGTTTGAAAAATACACACAAAACACTAAGATTTTCTGGTTTTCGCTAATTTGAAACAAAGTTCTGAAACATGTTATTACAAGATTTTTAAACACATAAAAGTTATTTAAATTCAAATAAGGAAAATATTTGACTAGCTAGCATTAGACATGAGGATAGACTACAATATAGTTTGATTTCTCTACCAATAAACATGCTGGGACGTAAATATTGAAAAAGTTAAACTACACACCATGATATATTAACTTTTCAAGTTACTTTTATTTCGCTTACAATTTCATTGCCCATTTGCAAAGATTTGATACTGCAAAGGTAGAGAAGCCTCTTCAACCAAAAGTGGCAAAGTTAACAACACTGACAAACCAGAACCCCAAGCTGTGTTCCAGCAGAACAGCTTGTATGGTCTGAAAGTCAGCTATCAGCAAATCTGGATTTCTATGAATTATACTATGCATATCATTTTCATATTAGAGATAAAAGCTTAGCATTTTAGGTATTAAAAACAACGCCCAGATGTACAAAATCACACATAGCTTGTCCTTTTATTCCTAAAAATCTACACCTTACTATTTCACATGCAAAGAACATCTACTAACAAAAGGCCTGGATGCCCATAACTTTTTCCAACTAGCCGGACATTGCTGCCATGTACTGATTTTTAAAGGTATTTTTAAACTGCTGTTCCCAAGACATAGAACAGACATACAACAGAGGGGCTCTCCCAAAGCCGTTGGCTTTGGCCTTGCAAACACTGTAGGGTCCCCACTGTGTAGTTAATTTTATCTCTTATGTCTCACAACAGTGAGAAAGTGAGAAATCATACTACAGCTAAAAAGCTAATGACAATTTGCCATCTTCTAAGGTCCATATCCTATATCTTATGAATATTCAGATACCTTGAAATAAATATACTTTTAATGACTTAAAGCACCAGCTAAGCAAAAATAGCATTGGTGCATGCCTACGCCTGAGCAATTAAGAGTGGGACTTTGTGGGGTTGCTTAGTCACAGAAACTGAACTAGAAGTAACGTAATGGGTCATTTTCCTGTGAAACAAGGTCATTCTTTCTCTTCTGTTTTTTAATGAGCTGTTAAAGGACCCAGGTGATAAGACTTTCACCACTTCCTTCTTTCACAGCTTGTAGATCCCACTGCTTGAAAGCAATACCAATAGGTCATTCTTTTGAGACTGGTGTTTCATTTTCAGCTCTTCTTCCTCCACATGTTATTCTTAGTCCAAAACCAATTAAGATACAATACTAAACAATGGCCAAAACAGTCACAATAAAGATTATCGCAGTAATGGATATTAAAAGATATTATAATGTATCTATTTCACTCTACTTTAAAAAAATTGAGCAAAATAAAAATTTTTAAACCTTTCACTCAAGCATCAAGAGCTGAAGCCACTTATACAATACTGTTCTGTGTATGGTTTTGATCTCAGTTCTTAAGAGTAAGTGACTTTAAGGAAGTTACACAGTGAAACCTAAGTGAAGAAGCTGATGTGAGCGACTCATCATAAGAACAGTCAATAAGCCCAAGAACAGCATCTCCATAACACATATAAAAAAGTAATTACATTGTAAGAGCTTTAAATAAATTTAAAAAAAAAATTAAGAGCATTTTTAGAACAGCCCTAATGAAGAAAACTGAGGACACAACTGCTACAGAGCTGAAAACAAAGCTTCAGAGATATGTAATGGTGTAAGGCAAACAATTGCCAACCTATGGGACTATGAAGTGTCTAGTAAGAGACGCTGCTTGCTTCATTCAGTTGTACACAAGTTTGCTGTTTGCTATGCTCCCTTAATACACATCTTTCCCAAGTAAGGGAAAGAAAGGAATCATAAAATAGATAATCCAAGTTATTTTACCCATCATATCTTCATACAGCCCTTACTACACTATTCAAAATAAAAGTTGATGAAAAAATAATTTCTGTCCCTCTTAAGTCTAATGAGGCAATCCAGAGCTGAAAACCTATACCTTCCAGGTTGCATGAGCCTCTGGACACAACAGATGGAAGCACTGTAGTTAGCAGAAGCATCAGGAAAATCCAAAGAGCTGCCAAAGCATTCCTCCTCTTCAGTCAGGAACTGCAGAGCTGCCAAAACCAGGGGTCAGGAACAGAGAACTGACAAATAGTGCAAATGCTTTCCAAGCTGCGAGAGTCATGATTCTCAGGGTAGTTGAGCTCCCTAGTTGGACCTACATAACTTGAACAATCTTGCCTTTTTTTTTTTAAAGCCATGGGTGGGGAAGCATGCCCAAGGCAGCTTCTGGACTGAAAATCACTTATTTACACTTTAAAAAACAAAACCTTTTGCTCAACGGGTGCAGGGAAGATGGGCTCAGGCCAAAAGCCTGTTTGCAATTCTACCCTAGCTGACAGATGTTCTTTGAATGAAGGAAATTCTTGTTCATGCATTAAAGAGCTATCTAACAAACATGGAAGCAAAGGCGAGTCTTCTACAAAGTTCACTTGTGTGCTGCATCAAAACCAAGATGTCAGACAATTCAGTGACTGTTATTCCTAAAATTTCTGTTCCTGTATTAACGCAAGTGTAATAGCCCAGCTTGGTGCATCTGTAGGAAGTCAGGCTTGGGGGCTGAGTAAATGTAGGGGTTTTTTTGCTTCTAAGCCTGTAAACTGGCTATTAAATGAACATGCAGATAAAGATCTGTTAAGGAGTAATTGAAGCAGTTTAGTGAACGCTGGTTAAAAATTATGCTGGTTAATTGAATAATATTGTTAAAAGCCATATAGTTAACTAGGAAGATGTAGGTGCTTTTAGCACTAAGCATAAGTCAAAGACAGGTACTGAAACTTGTGTTTTCAGTTTAGGCTGAATGATTCATGAAGCAGTAGAGGGATTCTAGGCCTATGTATCTTCTTCTCTTGGGCATCTCTTATTTAAATCTGACCATTTAAACAGGGGGCTTGAAGATCCAAAATGAGCCACTAGACAGCCATGATATCCCTTATTTCCACAGAGTCAAATCAAGAAAACTTTTCACAAAGTCACTGGAATATAAAGTTACAGACAGACAAAAAAGTAGTCTGAAAGAAGGGACAAGTGCAGTCTCTCCAATAAGCTACCTTCACTACTTAATGTTCTAATACTATGAAGATACATAACAGATTAAGCAGAGAACAACACTCTTGAAGCCTTAACACTGAAACAGAAGTAATCACTATCAGCCTGCGGAAGTATCCCACAAACACTCAGAACTGACCAAGAGGAGCCAGGTCTGCTCATGTGGTATGTACACCCCAACAGGCATGAACATATTTTATTCTGAAATTACCACCTTGCCTAATTTAATGGCCATAAATACAATTCACAGTTCTTTTGGTTTACACTTCTGTCAAAATGTCATTTTGAAAATGCCTATCAGAAGGAGAGATGCAATACATGCTACTTTACCACCTGTTTTACTGACTACAGTAAGAAGCTTGTTTCAGGACATGTAACTGAAGAACAGGAAAAAGTGTCAGTGAAATGGATGCTATACTTGACTCATTTTGAGGTAACTTTTGTTTCAGCTTTTCTCACTATTATCAGAGGAAGGGGCATTAATCCTGGTCTCTATATGCCCTCACTCACCACATATAACACTTTCAGGGTCTGAAACTGCTGCTTTGAGGCTAAACCCATAAAGATCATGCTAAGAAATGCTATATGCCATTTCACCTACATTACATTCTTTGCCATGTTCAAGCAACACACACTGGGTTAAGATAGGATTCCTTAATACTTGATTCACATACAGGGTAAATATCATTGAGATTCCTCAAAAGAGACAAAATTCAGAGGACTCAGTTGAAGAGTTGCACTAGGCCATATCAAGGAAAAGGGAGAAACTTCCTTCAGTATCAGGCACCTAAATTCTCAGCAGGTGTAAGGCATCTCTTTCTACTAGGTATTTTCAACCTGTCACCTCAACCTGGAATTAGATGCCTTACCATTTGTCCCTCTTTTGAAAAAGACAGTGATGGTACCTGTGAGCCAACAGGTAAACAAAGTCAACAGGTGACAATTTTAACATCAAGGCAAAGGAAACACATTCCTTGCCTGCCTTTACAATCTCCAGGAGACTGCCCTAAATGCCAAGCTGCAATAGAAGAACTGTAGAAGGCAAGTTCATGAATTCCCATCTGTTCAAACCAGTTCATTTTGCGTAATTAAAGATCCATTTGATCAAAGGCCATATCCTATGGCCTAGTGGAAGCAGCACTCCTGTGGGAGGCAGGAAGTCCAGATTATAGTCTCAGCTCTGAGGAAACATTTAACACTTAAATTGAAGCCTCCTTCCTTGTTCCACAGTCATGCTTAGTTTAAGCAGCACAGCATCTTTCTCAGCCCTTAAGTATTTCATTCAAAGGCCTCCAATACTTAAGGCTGAGAGCATAAGTTGTTCCCCCCACAACAACTTGAAGTGGGCAACATACCACCCCAATATAACGAACAATGCAAGCTTAAATTTTCACAGGCAGATAAGGAGCTGAACACAAGTCTTTTATCAGTCAAGTGATCTAACACTGGAAAGATAGCGGAAGTACACACAGGGCAAAACTGCAGGGAACTACCTTTCTTTCCACTATAGTTTATAGACAGCCTGATCTTACAAAGCATCTCAAAACACATCTGCTGAATGGAGCCCTGAAGAAATGAATGATGCCTATCAACACTTAATCATAATACATCTCGGACACAAGTAAGCCTACAAATGGAACATTTATGACTAGCAAACTGATTACTGAAAACTGAGCTCCCATTCAAGTGAAAACTGAAAGAACATTACAGAATCCAGGAATTGGGAACCTAGTCTACAAAACTGACTTAAATTTAAATCTTAAAGGTCTGTAGACTGTTTCAAGGATGTTTACATCTAGTATTTCAGCCAAACAGTTCTGGTTTGTTTTTAAACATATATGTACATATATCACATCCAGGCAGGTAAGTGTTAAAAGCAACGGGAAAACAATAGGAGGTTAAAGTATGTGATGCAGTAAGAATGTTTAGCATGCCCTGACACTCCAATCCCCCCCCCCCCCCCCCCCCCCCCAATCCCCCCCCCATCTGTTTCCATGTGTTGTCCCGCAGGTTGGGGGGGGTTCCCCGCCCCCCCTACTCTGCCCTAGTGAGCCCACATCTGCAGCGCTGTGTCCAGCTCTGGGGTCCTCAGTTCAAGAGGAACGGAACTGCTGGAAAGAGT
>JAAGNO010021506.1:4784-21256 GCA_033439905.1 Ceryle rudis | reverse complement strand
CTTCAAAACAAGATCAAGTCACTCCAAAACCCAAGCATGAACTGTTAAAAAATAGAGACATCTTTAGATACTTTTGACCTTCTTCAGTCTTACCAAGCCACCATAAATACAAGCTGCAGAAAACATTGGCACATCTTCATAACCTGATACTATTTCTCCTTTTTTTGCATGCTTTGATGAGCAGCAAAATCAGTATTTATAAGCATCATCATTAGTATAACATCATTAGTATAACATTAGCACAGAGGGAAATTAATAGTTCATACCCACAAGCTACCACTTCTAATCTTCTGAAAACAGACATCAGTACAGTGGTTATGGCTGCTTCTAGTCCTGAGGATTTTATATGCAGCAGAAACTTGGCTACAGAGAAGGATGACAGAGTTAGAGATTTCTGGATTGGTTTTTGATCTCTTTGTTTTACATGAGGCATGCTTTCAATCATTAGCTTTGGTGGAAAATTAGTTTTAATTATATAAGCTATATAAATGTTTTAAAAGGCCATGTTAATTAATACTCTAAAAAGTGTAATCAGTGCAAATCAATCACTGCTTTAGAGACTCAAGGGAAAAATCAATATATCAGAATTTTCAAGTAAGGTGCAATATTTACAGCTAATATACAAGAATAAAACACCAAACAAAAACTAGAGGCAATGCATTCCTAGTACTACAGTACTTGAATTTGAGGAACAGAATGGTGGTAATTGCCCCATGAAACAGCTTCATCATTCATTAATATTTTACTATTTAACCTTTTTAAAGACAATAATAATAATCAACATAACTCTAAAATCATCATTGATACAGCGAGTAGACAGATTTCAAACACAAGCAATGCCATCACACTATATTCCATACTTATGTCTTAATAGTGATACACCTTGCTACGCATGGTCTGGAGCCAGTTCTCAGGAAATTTGTACTTCAGAGAAAAGAGAAAATGAAGTCGCAAAATGGGACTTGGACAAGCAACAGAGAATCAGTGCTAGGATTCTAAATTATATCACCTTTTAAATATTGATGTAAGGAACAAGCTTCAGACAGATCTGCCCTTGTAAGCTCACAGCCATTAGAGAAACAAGTAGACAGTATACCATGAACACAAACATATACTTGGCCCCTCTTCCAACATCGTTTCACTTTTTTTTGACAGCTATTCAAATGCCTTAAGTAGCAGTCTTCACTTAAGGGTAAGCTAGGTAAGTTATGATAGTAATAAAAGCATAACCCTTATGTGGTAGGGCTTGTAAAACTACCACTGTTAATGTGAGTTTCGAGAGGAATGAAGAAACAAAAATGCATAAATCACTAATGTAGATTATATTCTCCTATATATGCCTTCATATTTCCCAAAATATTGAAATCTACTCGTGATTTAACGAGTGCTCAAAGTTACACAATTCTGAATTCTACTAATAGCTGCGTGAATCACTAGGATGTGGCTTATTAACAGATGGACATTCTTGTTCAGAGTTAGAATAAAAGTGTACAGTGAAGTCGACCAACTGTAAGAGTGTTATTAGAGACGGGAGGAAAACTAGAGGGTTAAAAATAAAACCATATCAGAATAACAGATACCTGCCATTTGTGAGGCTCTGTTAGTAAAAGATTCGGGAATTATTTCTTATATAGTTAACATTGTAGTATGAAAACAAGAAAGCCAAGACATAAGTAATCAGTGCAGCTTAGATCTTCAAACTTCAATGTGCAAGTAGACACTGCACAAGGTGACAGAATCTCAGTGAGCATTGCATCCACAGGTGCAAGACCACCAAGGTCAGCATTTGGCTGCTTTCCAAACACAAGGCCAAAGTTCCAGGTGTTCAAAGGCACTGCTCCAGCTCCACCAAGAACACATTTGCACTATAGGTCTTCAAAACACAAAACTGGGGTTTACTGAAGCCGGGGAATTAGCACCCAGACACCTGTAAACATTAGTGACAATGTTTTAAAGTAATAATATAGTTTCTGTAAGTGTTTATAAAATTTTCATAATTACTATGAAAGCCTGAACTTACAGACTATGAATGGCTCAAGAACCAAGTTTCTTCCATTTTAATCTAGAACACAGGCAACATTCTAATGTGAAAAAGTTATTCTTAAATATTTTTTTCAAGTTTTGCATAATAGAACGTTTCACCTAATCATACTTGTCTGTAACACCAATGCAGACTGATCTTTAACTACTTCCAGTAGCTTAATTTCAGTATTTTTGTCATAAGGCATACTTAACTTCCAATAGAAAATACTGCACGTCACATAACCCGGCATGGTTAGGCTTCTGGTTGAACACATGAACTCGGCAACAACACAACAGACTAAGTGTCCTCGTAAGCAATTTACTTGTCTCCAAACAAAACCACAGAAGCACAACACTGCCATCTCCACCTTAAGTGCTGAAGTACAAGTATCACACAAAAAGATTACAAAATACAGCAAACAAGAACATAAAGGCCTCTAAAGCTCTTAAGAGCAAATTAAGATAAAATACTGTCAGGCAGAAAAAAAAAAAATTAACCAACCAGCATACCAGAAAAACATCAAAATCAGAGCATGTTAGCTAAAAATGCAATTCCGCTCCTATTTCCAGCCTCAGCCCATGACCTCAAATGACCAGCATCAGAAAGGCAAGAGACATACTTTGAAGTTTTCTATGCCATGGCTTATCTGTCAGTGTTCCAGATCAATACAAACTGTGATTTATTATTTTTTTTTTAGAGATGGACTTAAGCACTGGGAAGCTGGCAACCAGTGACTCATCTGCTATAGCTGCAGTTTGCTGGTTCCCCCCACCCCCAGTCAAGGAGGGATACACTGAGAAAAGTGCAATATGAAGCCTGAAATACATTCCCCAGAACCTAAATTCTATTTAGCATATATTCATCAACACACCAGTAGTATAAAGAAGTTTATTAAGCTCTTTCTTAAAAGTGGAGTGGAACCTTTCTTCCCTCTTAATCCTCACACAAAGCTGAACAAAATCCTTTTTCCTGGGGTGGATTATTTGAATAATTATCTTCCTTTAATGGTATTTGTTAAAGCTTTAGGTTACCTGAGAAGCAGGTCCTGCATGGGTAAAGACTGAAGTTGACAAACAGCTTCGTTAAGCTACCACAATGGAGCAAGCAAATTAAATTGCTGATGTCTGTTAAGCTGCGGGTGAAGTTCAGAAGTAGAAGTGTTCTTGGCACTCACTTCAGCCTGATGAAACAGGTAAGCCATACAAGCCAGCTACTACCAGAACCATTACCTACTCTTCCCCCACTGCAAAATCCTGCCAGCTCCTGCAGTTCAGGCCAATAAACTGACAGCAAACTAACCACCAAAAGGAATTATGCTTCTGTCACTTAAGCTCCTTGGATCAGTTCTGCAAAAGGTGAGCATCAAAGAGTCTGCTTGGTCTAAGAGGCCGCCCTGACCTTAAACAGTGACACTAATACAATAAAAACAGACAGAAAAATAGCACCACATCTTCTTAACTCAATAAGGAACATTGCAACAGAAGAATGTGTCAGTTTAAATGCACTCAATTTGTAAAAATTTTAACCTAGATAGTGACACAAAAGCCCCTGAGATGACAGCGACAAGTAAAATAAGAAAAACATGCTCATGGGTAGCCTTTGTCTACAGAAAGAAACTGGCTTTGTACAAGTAACTTTGTTGCTACCCATAACTCAAGCTAACTGCAAAGCAATTATGTGGAAAAAATACTTAATATCAGACTGACAAGCACCGTTTCTAGTGTTTCAGTTTTGCAAATTGTTGCTATACAATAAGATCACACACATGACTAACCCAGTCAAGGAACAGTTTGGACAGGAAACTTCCAGGAAATAAGGAAGTTCAACATACAGAAAGTTCATGCTTAGTAAATAAGGAACTTTCTTCAACAGACAGCCTATAAAGCTTGAGTTTATTGCTTTAAGCATCAGAATGATCAGAAGGAACTGACTAGATATATTTATTTACTGGATACAACAGGTATGAAAAAGCTTAGATCCTTCATTTATTTACTTAAATTGTAGATAAGAAAAAAGACCACCGCCAACTGTCACGGTTTAGGGTCAGGGTGGCCCCTTAAACCTACATCCTTCAAGAAACGAGGGAGAAATAAATGTGTGCTGGGCACTGAACAATGCAAGAAAGCTTGTGCTCAATCCTGCCCTAGAAGACAGAGTTCAGCTTCTAACAAAGCCAACTGAAGATGATTGCTACATATGGGATGCAAATCTCAATAGAAAATAGGATGTTGAACAAATCCCATCTATGATGAAGAATAACTGAGACGTCCATAAAAGCTTGTAAGACAAATACTGACAGTCCTCTTCTGTTACATTTCAAAGTCTAAGCTAGGAATCAAGCTGAAACACCAATGCTGTTAGAGAAATTTAAATAGGTTCAGACAGAAGACAGGTTTTTGCTCATTTAATACGATAAACTCAGGAGAGGTTTTACTAAGCTTATAAAACCCCTGTTCCTCACTCAGCAAGACTACCATTTGCAGACTGATTACAAATAAGAAACTATTTCCAGACATGCACCCCAGAATCTTTGGCAAAAGGCCAATGAAGCCTGGTCCAAAATATGTGTCAATGCAACTTTACATATTTAACTTGGGGTAAGGAAAGTCAAATACTAAGAAGAATTGAGAATAAAAGTTCTAGAACAGAACAGGAAATAACATAAAGAACACTGCAGCGATGAGAAGGATGCCTGTAGTATATCCGAATAGTTCTTCTCTTTCCCTGCAAAGGTCTAAATTTATTGGTTAGAAAACAGTATTATACAAGACTCCAGGGTTATCAGTTTTCCAGAAGAGAGTGTTTGCCCTTCTGTGCACCATACAGCTATTATCACTAAACATAATACATCTGATCCAGGAGTACCTAACAACAGATTGCACATTTTAGAAGTACAAATTCAGAGCTAGCAGAGAATTCTAGCCATGAGCTCTACAGCCTGTTACAGGTTTGTTTGTTTTTTTTCCACTGCAGATGTAAACCAAGAATGTGGACTCTGAGAAAAGTATAATTAATTAGTTATCACAAAAGCCACTTCCTACAGGATTGGGTTCTCTAAATGATAGCAAATTTCCAACATTTTGCCCTAATGTCCAACTGCAGGTGAGATAAAGTCTTGCACAGGATTCCACAGAGACATAAGTTAATGGATTGGCTCAGATTTACAAGTAACTTTAAAAAATCCTAGCATTTCTAATGGAGTTTGAGTCAGTAGTGTAGGGGACATGGGATCTTTGAAAGACATCTGGTCCAATGCCTTATCAAAGATGGACCAACTACAAAATTCATTCAAACTACTCAAGGCTCTGTTTAGTCTACTATTTCTGCATTTTATTACATTGTGGAAAAGACTAAAGGTTTCAACTTGCATATGGAATGTGATACTGCTCATCCTTAATTGCCGTGATTAGCCTTCATTCCACAATAGTTACCACAAAAGTAATTGTTATGATAAAGTTTAGATTCTGGATTTTTTTTATCAAAGATATTTAAAAGTACTCAATTTGCAAAGTAAAATTTTGAACTACTTTAGTATAAAATGAAAATTATTCCAGTTTAAAAATTTTTTCCCCTATAAGCAGGTCTATTCCTGCACACATAGATGGAGTAGCCACCTAAGAGCTAGCAGTATGCTGACACGGACACAACAGGACAGCTGATGAAGATCTGGTACAGGTTTGGAAGAGATTCAGGGACAGTGTAACTTGCCTTGATTTCAGTGGAATTAAGACACAGACGTAAAGACCTAGAAAGAGAGCAAGAATGAACCTAGTTTTGCAGCCTGGTGAAAACATACTCTTCAAAAATATGACCTTATTTATTTTCTGAGCTACAGTCTAGGCCAAGGAGCACCCCAATTCTTTCACTAGCTTCATGAATCTCCTGAATCTGTTCTGAATTGTTCAATAAGCCAGAGACATCCAGTTTTTGCTTATGAAGAATGCAAGCAGTCTAAATCTCATCCATAGTCAAAACTATTTATACTACAAACTTGAATACTGAAAGGTTTACAAAACAATTAGCAAACACATAAAATATGTTCCAAGTTTTACAAACAGTTCAATCATCATACAAAATGTAATACAGTGATTTATTCCTCTGTCTGAATTTAATTTCTTAACCATAGAACTGTAGTCAAAATAAAGACAAAGCAAGCTATCCCTAACTCCAGTTGCATTAAATAAGGTTCCAGCCCTATTGATGTCCCACTGAAAAGGGGTTTTCTAGAACCCTAATTCTCTCAGTTTTTCAATTCATCACAAGTTTTGCAATTAAGGTTCTAGGTGCAACTATAAAGATGAATTAAAATATAGGAAACAAAGATTAAGACTGAACAGAAAAGTACAAGCTTAAGACAGGAGTTGGTAATAATTGATACCATCTCTACTTCACTACAGTGGTTTTCCCTGAAGGATACTACCCCCATTCAGCACACAGAATGCATACATCTCAGTCTATGTAGTAGAGTAGCATTTAGTCTTCAGTGTCATCTTTACTTAAATTTTTTTTGTTTCCTTATCTGTGCATCTTGCAAAGGACAAAGAGAAAAATTCAAAAAATAATCACAATTAATGCAGTTAAACCCATCTCTTCATCCTCTCTCCCAGGATTATGTATGTCCCTGCTTCTCCACAAGTTGTATAAAGCATCCATAGCAGCCCAGTAAACATGTCTACTTTACTTACAGGTGTCTATCTTGAGGCACCAGGAACAACAAATCACTGTTCCAAATCTCACCACACCAACTGAAGTCTTCAGTGGAAATATTCAAGTAGCAAAAGGAGATTCATGCATAAACAAGAAAAGTCAAATATTGTGTATCTAAATGATAACCTATTACATGATAAGACAGTGAGCATTTAAATAGAAAGGCATTATTCCTTCCTTTCACTGAAGAAAGTACATTGATATGGAGACAAAGGAAAAGTCTATCATATAATGAAAGGTAAGATCATACTACACAAGCTTAAGAAGAGTTGTTTAAATCACTTCAGCACCACTAAACATGGTCTCTAACGCTGCAAGACTAAGCAAATGACTAGTCCAACTAAAAGTGTTGTGTCAACCAATCAATAGCCTTGCAACACTTTTCAAGAACATTTCTGAATGTAGAAAATCTTTCTGTAGACAATATCTAACAACAACATAAAACTACTTTATCAGTAAAATGTTTAGACGTTTTCTAAACTGTCCCTTATCTTCACACGAATAATTTCAACAAGTGACACTTTTAGAGGATGTTTAAGGGCTATCTGCTCCAAACTTGTGACCACTTTTTGGCTTCTCAAGTCTTCAGAAGATACACTGGCTGTATAAACTTTATTTATCAAACCAACTTATTTCTTCATATTCATTTTCAAAAACTACTTTTGTTTAGAGCTTATAGAATCCTTCTGTGTATTACTTTGCTGCCAGAAATATTTGAATTTCTGGTAAGTACAATATTACAGAAAGCTATATCAAACTAAAGGTCAGTACAGGGTAGATTTTACCTTTTACACATTTTTCCAGATCTATAAACATTGACTGAACTCCTGTGCAGACAAATATAGAAAAAGAGTCCCATTTAAATACCCCTTCACGTGACCAAGGTGCCACATTTTCTTTTAGTTCTTGCGTGAATTACCAGATGTCATCCTAATTTTATGCAAAACAGGGTTAATTTAAATTATATTTTAAAAGAATATTTTCCTTCTTTCTCCAGAGTTATCAGCTAAATCCCAAATCTTGATTCAGGAAGAAAAATTTACACAAAAATTTCTGCTAACAGTATTCCCTTACCACACATTCATTCACTATGTTTTGATTAGATCCGTGCTGTGCAAAACAGTTACTGCCCACACGCATACATTTGTCTATCATAGTTCATCTCATAGTGACAAGCCCTAGAAGAACAAGACAGAATGAAAGGTCCTTTTTCAGGACAGGAGATCTCCTCCCTTCATCCTTCTTTGAAGTAGTAGAGACAGGACTTTTACACCAATGTTCACCCAATATCCAGTATTTCACAAAATAAGAAGCTCCAAGTATCTACAAAGAAATTTATTTTTTTTACCAGAAGAGGGCTGCTCCAGTTCTAACCCAGAAGACATCAATGAGATTAGTGAAAAATACTGTATCTGCTGCCTAAATGTAACAAGGTCTACTCAGCACAAGAGACATTTTCAGCTCTGCTGGTTACACCAACCTTCTTTATCAGAAATGACACAAAGCAATAGAAAACACCGTCAAGCTTCTGATTAGTGTTTTAGTGCAATCTTTGCATCAGCCTACAAAGTATTCTGACAGTAAAGTACAGACAGTATAGTATATACAAGAATAGGTATATGTCTGTTAGTACAATACTTCAGTTACCATTACAAATGGAAGAATTCCAGCCACCTAGTAACTAGTTTAACTAAACACAGTAAAAGCCAGTGTTGCCTACATGAACTTGAGAAGACTGAACAGACATTTTTTGTATGTCAAGCAATACATGTTCAACAGGTCAGTTTTAGTAATTATGACTTGAAATATTGAAGACTTTTTCCAAAATGTTGTTCGTTGTCACATGAAACTATCACAGCCATTCACACTATGATGCGAACAGCAGCTTGGGAGAAACTATTACTTTTTCTAAACCAAAAAGCAATAAAAATACTAACCTCTGTTATGTCCTATTATGCAGTCTTCAACTGATAAGTTTAAGTTCTATCATAGTCTTTAACAAGTTTTGGGGAAAGATATAAATGACATGGTAAATTTGCTTTTGAACTCAAAGAACTTTGAAAGTAGTCTGTTTTCCATTTAGCGCTACACTAAGAAACTTTATTTTCATTCATAAACATACTGTTTCATAATCAGACATTGTGCTTTTAAGGGTCCCCTGAAATAAAATCTACTGAACTCTAATAACTCTTTAAAAAATGAAACCGTACCTTTTCAACATAAATCTTTCAAGACTTTCTGCACTCCTCTACAATCTAACATATAAGGAAAGATTTTAAGGAAAATTTAATCTAGTGTCCAAATACAACTTTACTTTAAACATGAGGTCATCTAAACATCTGTCTCCAATATATCCCTAGGGATTTAAATCAAAAGTCTGCTAAACATGTACAATCATTTTGAAAATAAATAACAGAACAAATTTAGTCTTGATTATGATTATCATGCTTTTTAAAAGGAAACATTTTATTCTAATAAGAAAAGTCTGAACTAATTTAAACTTTATGGACATTAACTTAGAATTTCATACTCTAAATAAGACATTTCTTTCCATTTAGTCTAGCCTCTAACAACATTCATTGTTTTATACTTGCAGAAAGCCCATATGCTTTCTTCCTCCATTAGAAATGTCTAGACAATAAAGCTATATTTCTTATCACATTACATATAATTTTTCAGAAAGGAGAAAAGTTTGCTGACAAATCAACAGACGAGATTGTTTCTGTTTTGTCTTCTAGGATAGCTATCATCATACTTCACCTTAAGGGAGAATAAGCCAGACAAAGAATATTGCATCTTGATACTTATTTTATTCACTGCTTCGAAAAATCACAGTAGAAGCTGTTCTAAGCAAGAACTGTCTCATTGCCCAGTCAGCATTACATTACAGAGGAAAATGAACAGGTATAGTGATTAATTGGCAGGCATGTCTCTCCTGTTTAAACAGCCCCAATTCCATTCAGAAACCTAATCTCATTTAGGAGAGCAGAATGAAGCTCTCACCCATACAACATAATACTTTCTCAAAAGTCCCATTGCTTTGGCTCTGTAACCACAAACTCGGATATGAGTGAAGAGCAGGACTGTTACAACTCAAAGGTCTCAGGTTCTTCCAGAAGTCTTTTCAGACTACTGCTGATACCTTTACATAATCACTCTTCTTGATAAGGAATGGTTCCAAGGGTAAACTAGTATAGCAATCTAGAGGCTACCAAGGATATGATCACAGAAGCACCTGAAGAGAGTGTTTGGCACAATGTTTGGAATGCACAGCATGAACAAGGCAAACACTCATGTTCACACTATTATGCAATTCAGACAAAACTATGGTGTATATACTCTTACAAGATCATGCTGACTTGTCACCATCTATAATAAGGCAGTGTGTTGGAAAATAAATTCTTTTAACAACCTATAAGCAGCCTGATGCTTTGGTTTCTACTTGTTGCCACAAGGTTGTGTTAAGCACATGTGTATACACTATGACACACGAGGCAGCATTGCAAAGCTGCCTGCAGAGAAGACACGTATAACCAACCTAAAATAGCTAGTGTATCATTCCTGACCTCATGCCTTCATCTAAAAAATCATGAGAACTATCTTTAAAGTTTGTTAGTGTTTTGAGTACTTAAAGCCTCTACATCATTTCAAGATTTAATGCCACAACACTGAGGGGAGGATTTTATTTTTAAATTAGACTTTTAATCAAACTTTCAAGACTTGAAACCAAATCACATGCCTTTTCCACAACCTGTTAAAGACAAATATCACAAAAGCCGTAAGACTTAAATTTGGGTTCTCTGTCTGATTAATGCCTTTAGAACCATCATTTGGGTGCTTTGGCTGTTTGATGGGTTTTGTTACCGTGCCCTTCACGTTTTACCAAGTTCAGCATGCTATCTGCAGTCAGCTGAAATAACAAAGTTAAGCTATATTTACTACATACTCAAAATATATAGTAATTTTGAAAAAATCAAGCCTCTAGCTATTAAGAAATATCGGTAATAGAAAAGCAAGTAAAACTTACCGACAACTTACAGTCTGTTGCACAACCACTCAGAATTAGGTCTAAGAAGTGAAATACAATAAATAATTTTCTCAAACTGAAGGTACTACTAAAATTCTCATTTTGCTTTCAAGGAGTGTTGCTGCTTGGGGACACCAGCTACACCTCAGCACGCTTCAGTATAATAAAAGGAGCAAAAAGCCCAGGAAACTAGGATAACACCCTGATCTGGGAAACGGCCCATTGACTACAGGCTGAAAGGTGACCCATAAACTATGTTCCCTGACGACAAAAAAAAAAAAAAAAAAAAAAAAAAAGAAAGTATACTGAAAAGAATCCAAAGGAAAAACAAAAGCAGCTGTTAACAGTGTACTTCAATGACTGAAAAGCAGATCTAAAGGCCAATTAGTCCTGTGTTTCCTTCCCCACTGTACAGGTGGGACTTCACAACATTCAGACTTTCTCAGATATAACCATATTTCCTCATCAGAAAGTCACCACTATAGATGATTGAAGCCTTGGATATCATTTCACCAGCATCAGAAACATCTAATTGCAATGAGCCTCCACTAAAAGACAGGCTGTAGCAAAACCAGCAGGTACTTATTCTGCAAGTATTCAACTTTCAACATAACCAAAGCAGTTGACCTGTAGTACAGACTTTCAGTACAGAAGCTACTATTTATAATAACTAGTATTTAACACTTTCTTGCACAAATGATAATTAGGCATCAGGGAGTGAGAGCTTCTGATTATAAAAACACAGTGTTGATTATCATTTTATCCATCAATGGAACCAGTGATGGTTTCCACAGGCAGCAAATGCCAATTCATCTCCTCAGAGGGGAAAAAAGCTAATCACATATTTTCAAATCCAGTTGAAGCAGAACAGATTTAAGGGCTTTATGATCAAGATGCAGATACCTGAAAATACTTAGAGGCCTTCCCTATAATGGAACTTTCGTCAGCTCTCTCCATTCACTGTTATATTCATATTCAACACTTCAAGGTTCTAGGAGTCATGTCACTATGTGATAAGGTAGTTTCTTTCCTACTTTTCTTTCAATCTTTTAGTACATTTAATTCATGCCAAACCTAATCATAGTACTTAAGCCAGTCTGAGTAGTTTAGGTTAATATACTTATTTTTTCAAAGAGAATTTCAACAAAGTCAAGTCTTGTAACAGATGAGTTCTTCCAGTCTCAGAGGTGTGATTTTGAGTGTCTCCCACCCTGCTAGCTTGAAATAGAAAAGTAACAAGTATAAGGAAGAGTGTTTACAAGTATAAGGACATCCAAGGTAATGTCACAAACTGAGCTGTTACAGTTAAGGGAAAAATTCTACTATCACTTTACAGGCAAAAATCCCAGATTTTCCACACACATAACCATAATGAGTTTTTGTTTTCCTTTCTATAACACCACCACAGAAACACATACTGCAGTATTAAAAGGCATGCTTTGTTCTAAACATTAGAATTTTATTACATAAATAGCCTGTTTTATGATAATTTAACATAGATTTGAACATGAACATCAGTCACTAAGCACAACCTATAAACACAGTATTGAAAAATTCTTTACATCAATATGATCTTTGCTTACAAAAATATCAGCTTCTCAGAACTGCCTCTGCAGACAAAACATTTTTGACTCTATACTAGAGCATGCCTGTTGTAGTTTTATTTCAGCTCTACTTGCCTTTTTAAATATTTAGAGTTGCAACAAAATATTTAGGGCTTGCTCTGACGTACATATCTTCAGGCTTTTATGCTTTGCTGTAGATCTCACTTCTGCCAATACTTAAAAAAGCTCACAGTCTTTCAGCAGAATGTAACACAGTAATCTTCACTTTGGTTAGACATGGACATTAAGCATTAAGAGATTTTTTGCAATATTACATGAAACCAATGATAAAATTAAAATAATTGAGACAAATTCCTCACTTAGTGGAAATCAGCAGTTGCACATGGAGTCCACTGGGTCAGAAGTTTATACCAAGTTTTCTGATTTATATGTGGTACCTTTGCCTCAGGACCATCTTTTCAACTCTATCCGTGATATATCACCACGTACAGATTTTGTGGTAGATTTAATGAAAGAAATTCAGTGTCATAGGTTCTGTAAGTACACATTTGACAGTAGCATTCATTGATCATTATTATTTATCTTTAAGCCTTGCTTTCACATATAAGCCCAAATGACATATGCTAATCTTCTTGCCTGCAATTGCTTCAACAGAGATTTTTAGTTATCTTCCACACATAGGAAATGCCACGTTTAGCATCTTTCTGTAGTATTACACTGCCATCTTGTGGGTAGTAGAGCAAATAAATATAAATAACCATTACTCCCTTTTTGAGGTTTGGGGTTTGTTTTTGTTATTTTTTGTTTGTCTGGTTTCTTTGGGGGTTTTTTTATTGGCTTTTTTGGGGGGGTGGGTGGGTTTTCTTCGAGGAAAAAATACTTATTACACTAAAACCGATAGAAAATGTATAACCTTTCTCAAAACCCTCAGGCTTAACCATACACACAAAAACTTCAGTATGTCTTATTGCACACCCATAGAAATTCTGTGCATGAGAAGTTTTACCCCATTGACTAACATGCCAGACTAAAAGCTTGGCCAGCTACTTGCTTCCCCCAGTGTTTTCTCTTGGGACAAAGACAAAATGAGACAGATGAGTCTGCTGCAGGATACTCAACCCAATTGCATCAGAGCAAGGCAACACTACTTTAGTTTGAAGTTTAACCCCCAGTTTCAACAAGCAGTTTGTTATAAGGAATTTGAGTCCACAGAGCAAAAAATTCTTCTATTCAAAGTCCCAGTTTCTCCAAAAAGTACTATGCATACAACAGGTGTCATCACATCAAAAGTTATGAAAAGCCTTAGTTTGTCACTATTATACACATGTAAGAATTACTACTTGATATCTTAAGATTTAAAAAAACATAGCTTGAAACACATTTCAGAGTTCCAAATGGGCATTTGTAACACTGCAATGACCTGGCCAAACAACATCAGCTCACCCACAACACTTAAGGAAGATACAGAACACAAAGCAAACAGTCCAATCTGTCTTTCAGATTCAGGGGTGAATTTTTAGTTTTATAGGCTAGTAGAAAAGGAGAGGATTAGACACTGAAAAAAAAAAACCCATTACCTACAGAATTAAGTTTGAAATATTGTAGTAGGTGTAGTGGATACACTCACAAGGTAACTGCAACTGGTTGATCTAATAGCATTCTTCATACCCTCAGCTAGCTGGCTGCTGCACTTCTCTGCAGCATGAAAGTACATTCTCATGGGATAAAATATATCACTTGACCTCTAAGTGCTCAGGAGACCAAAAATCAGTAATTCAACCACACTGACTTCAAAACTAGCATCAGTTTCTGTGAGCTTCCCCAGTGGTTGTCCCATATTCCTAGGGACACACTGAAGTCACAAACAATCCTGAACACTGTCTTCCCTCTCTGAACTGTAGAATGATAAAAGCAATAGGGTTTGCATAGACCTTGCAAAGGTATTTTACATTTTCTTTTTGGCATGTTTTATAGAACAGTGTGAGGAGATGATGGTTTGCATAGAAAACAGTGAGAAATGTTTCAAGTCTTAGCTTCCTGCTTGTTCCTATGTCCTCCAGATTCCTAGGAGCGTACTTGAGGAGGTTCAGGATATCCAGCTTACAGGTACTTAACATTTTTCAGTCTTCAACCAAAGTTCTTCTACCCATATTGTCAACCAAGCAACTTCACTCCAAAGCTTTAAGTCCAAAACCAGGTAGCACACTACCAATTTCTCAGCCTAACAGAGAAAATTGGCTTCACTGGTAGGAGCAAGTGAATTCCCTAAGACTACTTTAACTGACAAGTTATGTTAAGGATGTTTCCTTGAAACTAACATTATTTGACTACTTCCAACCCTTAAGTTTTTTTAATATAAACAGTCTTTGTTAACATCTAAAATGCCAAACACTGGCAGTGGATGACAATGAACATGTACTGTGGTCTTAAATATTATTTCAGCCTTAACAGGCTACAGAAAGAGGAAGTTTTAAGCACTTTGTAATATTATGGTTTCAAGTCACGATAGTTACAAGATTCAGCTAAGTACTTACCTTGTTGAAATTACCTCTGAGCATTAAGTGATTATTTTAGTAGCATGTGAATGCAAATTACATGTCTTAAAAGCAAGCAAAAAGCAGCTAAGAAAACATAGAACACTCATCCCAATTCCCATAAAAATGTCACCAAAATAATAAGAAATTAAATGGGGGGGGGGGGGGGGAATTAGTCAATTTTCCTGCTTTTTAAAGTGCGGCTTTTGCATCTATCACTATCCCTCTCCCATTCATAGGGACCAAATAACCAAAGTGTTTCACAGAGAATGCTGGCTAGCACACCTTGTAATGATGTTTGTCAGTTTAATGCCTCTAGTGCTAGGAAGACCAAACACTTTAAGACTGTATTTGAATCCGACAGTCTTACTTGAAGATTGGTTTTCCTGCTTACTGATCTGGTTCAAAGAAGTTGCTGCTATCCACAATAATCAACTTTGTATACTCCTGAAGTAAAACCTCTCAAAAGAACAGGTCTGGACTTTCAAAGAAGCTTAAGAGAATTAGACTCCCAAATCCTATTAGATTTCAAGACAGCTGGAAACCTAACTCTTTCAAAAAAAAAAAAAAAAGGAAGTCAATAAGTCCATACAGGCAGAAACCCTGCTGTTTTAGGAAAATATGAAGAATGGGGAAAAAGAGACCAGCTCCTGTTATTCTTACACAGTAATTTAAAAAAAAAAAATCATTTTATTCTGACTTTCCCATATTCATTTTGCAGTGAGACAACAGTTTGTGTCTGGAATTAAATTAATTAAATGGAATTGGGAAAAGAAACACACTGAATTACAGCAGAAAAGTACTTAAAGATCTGTTCAATATTACAGATTGAAAAACATGTAATCTTTGTATTTATTGTATTTACCACCTACTACATATATTACACAAATTCTTAAAAATTTTAACTGCAAATTGAAAATGTTTATATATTATTTATTTGCAAGTGTATGGAAGAAAGATGTGAACATACAAACTGAATTATATTAATGTTACCTGTGGGTTCAGCTAATTATCTCCATCCGCAGCCTTTTGTTATCAAAAACCAAGAATACACCTATACCAAGTAGCAGGATCCTAAAACCTTCAGAGTAACTATATTCAGCCACTTCACTTCACTAGGCCAAGGGTCACCTGTGCAATTGTTTATGATGACATTTGCACTTCAAACAGACTCAAGACTCTGTTACAAGGATGTCTCAGCAAGTTGACCTGAGTATCACAAAACATACTTCACAGTATTCAGTTCATCTCCATGCAGAAAGGAATTTCCATCAGCTTTGTATGCAACACTATTATTTTAATTTCTGCCTTTTCCTTACAGGCAGACAAAATGAGAAATTTTTTTGATCCTTTGAATTAGAGAAACAATTCTACCAGTGACTTGAACCCTGCATTGACTGGACTTCTCAAATAGCTGTTAGAACAACTGCTATAAGTCTAAGGAAATAACTAGGTATTCCCAAGTTGCTGTTCTCATGGCAGTTCTTGCAGTTTAGAGTTTATTTTCTGTGTAATGTTTTTCTGTAAATTCCACACATGCTTTAGTTTACTAATCAATCACTAGAGAAAAGGAGTATGCCTGCAGTTGACTGTACTAGAAAGGACCAAACTTACTA